>MNCI01028043.1:1102177-1112580 GCA_015680685.1 Gnetum montanum | reverse complement strand
GTGAGAGAATCTAATCATGATGAGTAGCTGATTCTTTGGTTAGCTGTACACATTCGTCAATGCTCATAACCAAGTCGTACTCATGCAACATTACTAGGAAAAAAATAAATAACATGTAATAAACCTATTCCATGCACTACAAGGTTTATCCACAAAGCTCGTCTTTATTGCCGTACACAACTTGCGTTCAAGTACAAAGCTACTCGAATAAAGATCCGTTCACTTGGGGACTCCTACTACGGGCACATGGAAAATATTCTATCTCTGGAGTGATCAAACTACTAGAGTTTTACTACTTTAAGCCTAGGATGAGAAATGAGGGGAGTGCTGCCTATTATTTATAGATTTGATGACGAACTGCAATATCACGTACAGGATATCACAGGGGATGATGCGATATCGCATACGTGATATTGCATGGGATGCCATATCACGACGACTGCGATGTCATGTATGCGATATCGCGGCCCATGCGATATTGCATCTCATCAAAGCTCCTTCTCTTTACCTTACTCCTTGCATCAGCAATTCCTACTCATTTCCCTCTTTTACAAGATTTTTTCCAATGTCTGTTAAGCCCTTCTTTTTACTCAACCGCAAAACCCATGATGTGCGTAACATAGCTCATTACATGGGAAGCTTCTATAGGCAAGCTAAAGCCCCCACGTGGATGTAACACAACTCATCCATGGAAAGAAAAACCTATCAAACGAAAACAACAAAATAGCAGAAGGTAAAAGTGTAAGAGAGAGTGCCTAAAACAAATGGCATGTAAGCCATTCTACAATGACCCTCCTTAAGTGTTTCAACAAGAGGTTGAAGGTTAGCGAAGGTAAAGATGAAAACGCAAATGACTCCCTCACGAGCACTCTGATGAGGGACTTTGCTAAGCCTCATCATTATCCTTTTTCCAAACCTCCTTCCTCCTTTCTTGGCCTTCCCCCCTGGCCCCCCCTTACAAAAAACAATGTAACACTCTCAATAATAGCTAAGCGACGTCTTAACAATCACCGCAAAACAATGTTAGCATTTTGTCTTCCATGGTGTTTCATATTCTTTGTCAATGTGTCTCGGGTCCATCCTCTAGACATCGACAAAGAGGGTCCAATGAAATACCCCAACCTCTTAGGGCATCCTTGCTTCACTAGGCCATCGCAATGCAGACAACGTCATAGCAGTTCATCAGGAGATGGATGTTCTGGGCTTTAGGCTATGTAGTTTGGCAAATTTTCTAGCTGGCTAATTCGTCCAGCTGACAACCTACATAGAAGCGATGCAGAGAGTTGTTGGTGGTGCTTAAAATGAGTAAAATAGTTTGGCAAGTTTTCTAGTCAAGGAGTTTGCTATGCTACACAACGCTATATAGCGTAGCAGGCTTTGGGAGACAGTTGTTCAAATAGTCAACTGCAAATTGTTGCAAGACAAGGAGCTATGCTACGCTACGTAGCTAGCACAACGTAGCGAGAGCAAGACAGGAAGGCTTGGCTTACTTGGTGATTTCCAATTGCACTAAGTTAGCACCTCTAGCCTTTGAAAACAATTGCTTTGCTTAGCTCCAAGTTCTTTAGCAATGGCTCCTTCACCAGAAAATAGCAAACTTAGTAGAAAAGTAGGCTATGTCAATTTCTATACTACGTAGCGTAGCAACTTTGCGGGAATAACAAAAGGCATCTCAAATGGCAGGATCAACAAGTTCACAAGTTTTGTAATGCAAAAGGCAAAGTTTGCATATTGACGACATTTTCGTGATGAAGGCTAGTTGCTACACTATGCTATGCTACATAGCATAGCATAGTGTAGCAAATATGCAATAAACAATCAACGCATTTCAAAGGCTTCTAGCACATGTAGCAGGACACAACGCAAGTTTTTGCTTCGAACTGATGGCCATGCTATGCTATGCTGCATAGCATAGCATAATGTAAAAAGTTTCCATGCTACACCCACATGCTATGCTACAAAGCATGGCATGGCATAGCAGATAGTTATGCCACATCAATCCACTTCACCTAATTGCACCATTGGCACACATCTCCAAACTTTGACAATGCAATTATAGCGTGGCAGGTTTACAATTACAGCATGGCAGGCTCGTCGAATGGACATGCACGTCCAACAATCATGCATGCCCATGCAGCATGGACAAGTCAACATAGGCCCAGGGCATGTGGCATCCAAATTGCATCTTTCGTGTGCCCTTGGCCCTATAAATACCCCAATGAGCAATGTTGAAGGAATCCTTTTTTCGATCTTTCAAGGGGGATTCTTCGGAAATTTGGACAGTTGAAAATTTTGTTGATTGGAAAGCAAGAAAGTTAGCATTGTATTCCTAAGCATTGTAAACATCTTGTTTGACACTGCAAATAGTTTACATTCTCGTTTGACATTTTGTTTTGTTCTTGCCTGCTAACCCCATAGCATTTTACATTGTTGATTCCCAAGTCCACATTCAAGCATACAGTTGTCTTACTCTAAACGTCTTGGTTACTCTTGGGATCTCTATGCCTCCCAGCATCATGCAACCAATTGTATCCACCTTAATAGAGTGAAGTCACGTTCTTGAAGTGGTGCATTTTCCTAACTACATTTTATCTTGTTTTCTTTCTTATCAGTGCATTTTTACATTTTTTTCTATCCCTTTTGCATTTAAAGCTATCATTTTATGCTAGAAGTCTCATTTTCAAATTATCCATTTACGAAATGTTATATTAACACCGACTAAGTCCCTATCTGATCAACCAGATTGTTCAGGGTGCCCTAGTTCTGCTTTATCGAACACAACCCTCATGCGGATCTAGGGTTAAGACTGTCACGACCGATGGCCTCTCATTGTTATCCAACCCCGACATTTTTGGTTGCTACACCATGCTAGTTGTAGCTACACATCACTCAGTCAATGCCACAAACAACAAACTATAACTTATCAATGTCATTTTCAACACAACCTTGATATACAAAACCATCTACAATGGCTTTTACCACTAGAAATCCCTTAACTACTCACATGCAATCCATCATGAGACCCCTAGCAACACAAGGGTCATACACTATGTTTTTCTAATTTATGCCTCAGTTACCAACACAAACATCTTTTTCCTTGTTTTTCACACAAGCCACAACCATAGAACAACTTTTTCCTTCTGTCATGCAATCCATAATGAGGCCACAAGCCTTACAGAAGATACCACAATCTTTTTTAAAGACCTCAAAAACTATGGGACCATCGCAAAACTTCGATCAAGCCTTCCAAATAATCCAAGACCTAATGGAGGAGTTGAAGAGGCTTAAAGCCTCTACCACACAAACTATCAAGATTATGAACTTCTACCAAGATGATCCCAGTCCTATAGTCCCACCCTTGACACTTCCTCCTAGTGTCCCCATTTCCTAGTTTAGCAAATATAATAGAGAAGGTGACCCTAATGCTCATCTTATTACCTTTTGATCAAAATTTTTGCTCGTGCAGCCATGGCCTCATACCATCATGAGCATTGTCGCTATGTATTTGATTGGAAAAGCACTCAATTGGTCTCATGCATTGCCCAAAGGATCTATATCTTCTTTGGAGGACTTAGTACCTCAGTTTTTCAACGACTTCAAGTATAACTTGAATCCTGACACAATGCTTGACCAACTTATGAAGGTCAAGTAGGGGCTCTTAGAACATGTAAAAAAATTCATGCAATGGTGGAATGGACTATTGAATGAAATAATAGAGCCCATAGCTGAAGCCCACTTGTTAGCCATATTCAAGGGAATAGTTAATGACTTCATTAAGTCTAAACTCTACTACCTTGATCCACGATCTCTTAGCCAAGAATTCTTGCAAACTAAAAATATAGAGGATGTCATGAAGGCTAGCCATGATCTGGCTTATATATCATATAAAAACAAAAATGCTTAAAGATACAAATAAAAGATCAAACAAAATAACACTACTATAGTAACTGTAACCAAGGAAACCAAGACCATGAACCAAGGGCTAAAGGTCAACCCACCCAAGTCCCCCACCAATGACCATAATAACCAACCATCAACTTATGGGACCACTACATCAACAACCAATAAACATAACTTTGAAAGGAAGGATAGGTCTAAATATACTACATTGTCATTAAGATGATCTAAGTTGCTAGACCAACTATTAAGAAGTGGACACATGCAACATAAACAAATGACCAAATCTACTTGAAAGAAACATGAGCAGCTATGTGAAATAGCCAAGGATCCCACTGATGTAGCAAAGGATGACTCTTAGTTGTCTAACTACTTTAAGCTAGATTTATTTTGCCATTATCATCAATTTCCTAATCATGATATAGACTTTTACCTTGCAATGAAGGATGACTTGCAAAGGATGATAGATAGGGGAGAGCTAGTCTTAGATGCTTCTAACCCAATTCAGCTAGAAAACCAGTCAATGCAAGTCTATAAAGACCTATTGAATGCTAATGATAGTCCTTATGTTATTTTAGCATTCAACATTGATGACAATTGAAGACATACAAGAGAACCATTCGTGATTCAAGTATCCCTCTATAATGAAAGAGCCTCTTCAACTTCCCATAGCTCAAGATCTCCCTTTTTTGTGAGAGAATCATCATGAATGCCTCCAAGAAAACCTTTTTTCATCAAGGTCTCTCAACCCAATATAACCAAAATAGCCATAGATTGAAAAACTACACAATGATTCCCTATGATAGCCAATGCTACTACCTCTTCTTTACAGCCAATGGTTAATAACCATAAAATTTAAACCAACCAAAGGAAGAAGCATAAGAAAAATTCTAACAACAATGATGATAAGCAAATGAAGCCATGAAAGGAGGTCAGCCCACTGAAGCCTACTCCCACGTCAACTATACTTATGACCTCCTCTGCCCCATCTCCTTCAACCAACAATCCACAAGAGGATATCAAAGCCCACAACCCACACAACAAGGAAGAGCCACAACAACCATAGCCTAAAGTTGAAGTTCACATTTTGGGATGCATGGAGGAAGTAAAGCACAATTAGGGTAACAAGGACACAACCAATGAAAAAAGCTTCCTCAGTGCAATGGACCAAGTTAGGCAATCCCTTTAGTAGAAAAGTACAACCTTAAGCTTATATGACTTGAACATGACTTCCACCACACATCATGAGGTGCTAGTCAAAATGTTGACCTCCATATCTATTAGTCAGGATATTCCTACTAATGAGGAGGCCATCCATGTAGTGATGATTCCAACCTCACCAAGGAAGGGGAAGTCAATACCATTAACATTTTGCAATAGCAAAATTAAGGCAAATCCCAAAAATGTTGAGGTGACTATAGCCTCTTTATTCATAACCATACACATAGGACAATTTAAAATACATTGAGTGCATGTTGATGATGGAGCTATAACCAATGTCATCCCTTACACCATCATTGAACACTTAAGTTTAACTAAGAAAATACAACCTATGACCACCATAGCTCTTAAGTCCCTTAATGGATCAAGAGTTTCCATCAAGAGATCTATCTCCTTGGATTTTGTAGCTATGGAACAATTCCCTACAACTGCAAACTTCTTGATGATGGAAGAGACACCAATGTTCAATTTGATCCTAGGAAGACCTTTGTTAGCTAAATTACAAGCTATTTCCTTACCCATCCATCAAGAAATTTAGCTTCCTTATGAGGGAGGTGAAATCATCATTCATGGTGATAACAAAGCTCCCCTAATTGTCAACAATTTAGAGATAGAACAAGGGTTCAAAGTGGATCTATAAAGAGAAGCTCCTAGTCATGAAGAGCAAAAATCCAAGATAACCAATGATGAAAATGATAGACAATGGAATATATTATGAGATGAACTTCCTTTTAGCATCGTAAGTGAAGGGGATGGTGAATACAAGCTTGTGCAACACAGGCCTTATTCCCTCCCTAATCTTACAAAGATTAGGAAGAGTTTATACAAGTGAAGTTTACCTTAACCTTCCCATGCCTCTATGACTAGATGCAATGATAGCCAAATACCCTTATTTTTCTTTTGCAATTTATTATATCTTTGATGTTTTATGCACATAGCCAATGCATGTATCGTAAGTTTATTTGCATTGTTACCTATCTGCTACAAATTTTCTATATGTTTACTTATGTTTTAAACATTGAAAAGTGTCTATTTTAGTCATGGTCCACTATGATCTTAAACTAGCATCATCATCCACTGAGAAATTCTCCATGTCTACGAAGACATTAAATTGGCACTATAGTCTACTAAGACTCTAAACTAGCGATATGGCTTGCCATGGCCTTAAAATGGCGAAACTGTATNGGTCGTTTGAGGGTCACGGGGACCTGCTTCTTGCTGGACAAGTGCCAAACTCGAAATTTTTGTGGTGTTTCAGGGATGTTNCGTATACGCCAGACGCCCAGCATACACACCTCACATGTACGCTCAGCAGGTGCAACAGGAGCAAGAATTGAAACAAGTCGGCGGCCAGCATCCATCAGCGTATACGCCCCAGCGTATACGCCACCATCCATCAGTGTATACGCCCAGCGTATATGCCAACGTCCATCCAAGTTCACACGCCCAGCAAGTCTAGCGTATACGTCCAGCGTATACACTGGCCTGATGTAGCGTATACGCCCAGCGTATACCATATTTCTAAAATGTACACGCCCGGTCGACACGCCACGTGTCTCCCAACCCGATATTCTCGGTAACCCCTCCCCTATAAAAAGCCCAGTTTTCCACGTTTTCAAAGGTCGGCAAAAATTTATCAGAGCAGACCTAGAGCAATTACGCTGTAAAACCAGAGCTTGAAACCCTCACACGCTGGAAGTCCTGTACGCTGAGCACAGTCTCTACGCTCCGCCTACCGTGTGAACCAGCTGCCTCCCTGCACCCACCGGGGCTTTACATCCGCCTTGTGTACATGCACAACTGCGTTAAGATCGGTACCTCGAAAAATATATTCTTACAGCGTCATTGTTATATACCGTGTTCTATTTACGCTCACATTTTTTACGTTGTTTACATTTTTCTACGCTGTTTAAACTTGTTTACGCTGTTTACGCTGCACTTACACTTTACGCTGTCTAAGCCCTGTTTACGCTTTACGCTGTCTATGCTCTGTTCACACTGTTTACGCCGTATACGCCTCGTTTACGCTGTCCACACTTTGTTTACGCCCTGCTTTCACTGTTACGCTGTTTACACTTTGTTTACGCCCTGTTTTCACTGTTCGCCCGTTTTACGCCCGTTACACAGTTTACGCATAACCCAGCGTATAACACTTCGGTGGTGCTCAGGGAAATCCTTGTCTGATCCGCATGCAGACCACCCAAGGTACCCTACCTTTGTGCATTCCAGCTCACTCTCAGGTGAAGGTAGGGTCATCTGTGCTCGTCCTGCGATCCCGTGGTCTCTATTTTTCCTTCCAGTCGGGGACCAACGATTTCAGGCGGTACAGAAATTGGCACTAGAAGGAGGGCCTCTGCTTAAACAAGTTGACTGTACACCTCCCAGCGTCTACACTCATCAGCATTTTCGCTGCCCTGTTTAAACCCCTGACTCTCAGCGTCTACGCTATCAACCTTCCAGCGTCTACGCTGCACACATGCCCTAGCGTCTACGCGGGTAACTTACGCCAGCGTCTACGCTGCTAACTTACGCCAGCGTCTACGCTGCTAAGTTACGCTAGTGTCTACGCTGCACGCTTACGCCAGCGTCTACGCTGCACGCTTACGCTGTAGAGTCGTCTACGCCGGCCACATACACTCAAATAGTTTTACATACGCAATCTATCATCATGAATCCCGTAAACACCACTACTGCCACTACCCAGGACATTAACATCTCAGACACCATGGCTGCCCAACAGTCTGTCACACCACATCTGGGAGGGCAATCCACAATGAGGCCCCGTCAGTCTTTGAGGTTACAAGGGAGAGATCCAACCGGTAACGTTATAACCCAAGATGAGTATAACTTCATCTGCATTAAGATACAAGCCGGTCTGGCAGTGGATCGGGCTGAAATCGAAGTGAAGAGACAATTCGAGCTCTTTTACAGGGGAGGACACGAGTTCATCCCTTCCCCATATGACATAATCCCCATTCCAAAATAATTCTCGAAGCTCTTTACTCAGCTCCTTCTACACAGGAGCCAGTCATTGGACCAACCCGCGCTAGAGCCTCAGCCTGAGGAAGAAGATGAGTTCGCTGCCCAATCTGAGCAGGGAGACTCATACCACACCTTGAGC
Organism: Gnetum montanum; assembly: GCA_015680685.1. Taxonomy (NCBI): domain Eukaryota; kingdom Viridiplantae; phylum Streptophyta; class Gnetopsida; order Gnetales; family Gnetaceae; genus Gnetum; species Gnetum montanum. Next base: position 1,104,341 of record MNCI01028043.1, on the reverse strand, counting down.
CCCCAAGCACAGATCAACTCCATTTTCCATCCTGGGACAGGGGAAGTCTTGCCCGTACAGCATCCTAGATTCACCCAAGTTTAGATGCCACCACTGGAAACACCAACACTCGTACACATCCTGCTCCCGAGCAATCCCCAACCTCACACCTTCCCTCTAACAGTTACCCCTAATGTAGCTGCGGGCCCATCCTCACAAGCACCGCCTCCTCATGATGGCATGGGAGCAACGTTCCCACCTCGCGTGATTGGGATGCCGCACGTGATCCCTACATCTACATCAGCTCACTTCATACCCCATAGCCAGACGCATACAGCTCCACAAGCAACCCCAGCCTAACAGGGAGTCCCTACATACAACATAGCGGGACAATGGCCAGCAGGGGGGGCGTCATCATATCAAATTCCTCATAACCACGTTCCGCCCCACACACCCCCGCGATCACTGCTCCTCAAGCACAGCCCTAGCTACAGCAACAACAACAACCACAACATTTTCCTCTTAACATTTTAGCCTTAGCACTGCCCGCCATTAACTATCCCCAGGCACAACCGCCGATCACCCAGCCTTTGGCTTTCTAACCCGTGACCCAGCAATCTAGCTGGTATGCAGCCTCGCACCCCCAGCCTGTAGCTTCACCGAGCACCCAAGATTGGGCGGATGCTAAAAAATTGATGCAAGAATTGACAGATGAGGTAAAACGCCTCAAGATCGTCATTGATGGAGAGCTGAGAGTAGTAGATTTCTACAATGATGACCCTATCAGCTCCTCTATCTCGCCATTGACTTTACCCAAGGGTGTCCCCCTCCCAACGCTGACTAAGTATAACGGGGAGACAGACCCCAACGCCCACTGTAACGACAGAAAATGTCGGCAGCTGGAAATACCGACCGATATTCCGGCGTACATAGTTTTAGCCACGGATCCGCACGAGGGCTATGCTGGAAAAACGAATCCGCGGTGCCCTGAACGGTCTTGTCGATCAGACAGGGACTTACGGGTCAGTAAAACAATGCAAACTGCGTAAAAAGAAAGCGATCTGATTCGAGGGACCGTAAAACAAAGGGAAAGCGATGTGATCGGATCGCGACAGCGATAATGCTAAACACGATGAAAAGAGGCTGGCAAAAGAGAAACACGTAGCTTCAAGATCCGCGCTTTGACTTACAAATGTATATTTCGTGTAAGAAATTACACTGGGGAATCCCTGAATACAGGATGTGAAACAAGCATAAAACAACAAGCAAAACGGTCTGAACAGAAGTTCGATCTACCTCGTGGGCTAAGCTGAGATGCAAGGCAGGCCAAGCTTCGACGTCTACCGATCAACTGTATCTGATCGATAAAGTCTCTTCAGCAGAAAGATTGCTCCTATCACCGATGCTCAAATCTGTACTCTGCTTCGGCTGTAAGGTGATGATGTCCCTGATTGCCAAAGCGCTGTTCTTTGTATTTCTGCTCCAAAGTGCTAAGTGCTCTGGTGCTCAGAAATATGCTTTTCTGCTTCTCTGAGTTTTTTTTACTAACCTGAATTTTTGCCAACCTCTTTCTCTTTGTTAACTGGGGTATTTATAGGCCGCGACACTTCGCGGAGAAGGCGCAACCTTGATGATGTGGGCTCCGGATGTTGCGGGCCCTGCTGGCATGATTCTTTTAAGTCAGACTGTGACTACGCACAACACGCTTGTTTGCGTGTTGTGCGTGTGAGAAGTAAGCAAGTGTTGAGCGTGCTTTAATTGTTTTCAGGCTGGATTACACTCATTCGCGTTGCGTTGCGTATATGAGCGTATTCTGGTAAAAACAATAAGCTCAGAGTTTCTTTACGCTCACTACGCAGTTGTGCGTATTGAAGCGTAAGCAATGCACAATTTTACGCTCATTACGTAGTTGCGCGTGTCAGAGCGTAAAACGATGTGTAAATTGCGCTCACTACGCAGCTATGCGCGATAAAGCGTAAGCAATGTATAACTTACGCTCACCACGCGGCCGTGCGTGACGAAGCGTAAGTAATGTATGCCTTACGCTCACTAGGCAGATGCGCGTATGAAGCGTAAAACGATGAGCAACTTGAATGATAACATACGCAATGATACGCACCGCTGCGTATCGAGCGTAAAAACAAGTTATGCATGCGCCGGGAGGAAAAGCGTCAAACTGTTGCGC
>MNCI01028043.1:1049612-1065302 GCA_015680685.1 Gnetum montanum | reverse complement strand
CACGAGCTCCGGCTTAACCCAAAGAAGTGCGTGTTCGGAGTCAAAACCGGAAGCATGCTGGGGTTTGTGGTATCGGAAGCTGACATACGAGTTGACCCTGATAAGGTCAAAGCCATTGTCGCGTTACAACCTCCCACAGATCTCAAGAAACTCCGCGGGTTACAGGGTCTCTTGCAGTTCATACGCAGGTTCATTTCAAGGTTAACTGACAAATTACATCCCATGCAACACTTGCTGAAAAAGGGGGTTAATTTTGAATGGACCAACGATTGCCAGCGTGCATTTGACAGTCTAAAACAGGAATTGCAACAGTTACCAATGGTTTTCCCGCCACAAAGGGACTTGCCTTTTTTCATCTATCTCGCCACTTCGGACGTAGCAATAGCAGCGTTGCTTTATCAGAAAAGGGAGGATGGGTCAGAAATGCCCATCTATTACCTAAGTCACGCTCTATGTGCGTACGAGACAAGATATAACGACGTTGAGCGTAATTGCTTAGCAGTAGTTTTTACGCTCAAGAAATGCAGACATTACCTTTTTCGCAGTCAAGTTAACTTCATTTGTAAAAATAACATCCGTAGGGCCATTACGCATAGTCTATACGAAAGTAGTAAAATCGCTCGCTGGAAGGCTATCACCGCAGAGTTCGACCTCCACTACATTGGCCAATCATCCACGAAGGGCCAAGCAATAGCCGACCAGTTAACAACTTCACCAATTGACAACCACGCAACCGTAGAGCCAGAATTTCCTGATGAGCATGTACATAGTTTAAGCCCTGTTTCGGCAGGCCTCGAAGCAACATTGTATTTCGATGGAGCTTCAACCGCGAGAGGTGGCAGTGCGGCCACTGTTCTTACGCTATCGCCTGAGGATGTGCGTCTACACGCTTATCGATTGACCTTCCCTTGTACGAACAATGTGGCAGAGTACGAGGGGCTCCTCAGGGGATTACTAATTGCAGGCGAACTCGATGTTCAACACCTGGCAATTAGGGGCGACTCGATGCTCGTCATAAATCAAATCACTGGAGTCTACGCCTGCAAAGCGGTACACTTGCAGCCCTATTGTAATCAGGCTAAAGATCTCCTGAGGCGATTTATGACCTTCGACGCCCAGCACGTCCCACGGACTGACAACACGCTGGCCGACGCACTGGCCACTCTGGCTTTACACGTGCCGTCACACTTGCTTAACACCTGCCCCACATTGATTACAGACTGCACAGACCCTATCATTCAGACGGCGCAAATCTCCTCTCTTACCGAGGAAAGCACGCCTGAATGGTACGATCATATCAAATCTTATCTTTTACAGGGTGAGTTACCAGCTGCTTTAACGCGCGCGCAAAAAGACGCAACCCGTAAACGCGCTAGGCACTACGTCATCATCGGAGACAGCACTCTCTGCAGACGCTCCTTTGATGGCGTATTGCTCACCTGCGTTAACGCAGACCAAGCACAACACATCGTCAGCGAGGTTCACGAGGGACTGTGCGGCGGCCACGTAGCACCACGGGCTATGGCCCTAAAAATCCGTCGCTTAGGGTACTACTGGCCACGCATGGAAAGAGATTGTTTGACAAAGGTTAAGACCTGTGACACGTGTCAACGTCACGCAAACCTCATCCACGTGTCACCCACAGAATTGCACACCACACAGATCACATGGCCATTCCAACGATGGGGACTGGACATTATAGGACCCATCACACCAAAATCTTCCGCAGGACATAGCTTCATCATTACCGCCACCGAGTACTTCACGAAGTGGGTAGAAGCTGTCCCCCTGTGGAAAATTACATCCCAACAGGTTTGCCATTTCATCTTGGATAACATTGTAACTCGATTTGGTCTCCCAATGACTATTGTGACCGACAATGGGCCACAGTTTAGTAGCGTGGATACCAAATCCTTCTGTGACAACCTAGGCATCAGGCAGTCCTTTTCCTCCCCTTATTACCCGCAGGCAAATGGTCAAGCTGAAGCATCGAACAAGATAATCATCAATTTACTCAAGAAAATGCTCGACGGCAACAAAAGGCGGTGGCATGAGCAGATCCTCTACGTGCTATGGGCATATCGTACTACGTGTAGAACAGCTACAGGCAGTACGCCCTACAGCCTAGTTTACGGATCTGAGGCGGTGCTACCTCTGGAGTTGCAAATTCCTTCTCTGAGAGTGGTCCTCTCCACCATTATAAATGAGACTCAACACACCGAGGCTCGATTAATGGACTTGGAGTCATTGGAAGAGAAGCGGATACAGGCTCTTGAGGCAATTGAGAAATATCAGGATAAACAGAGACAAAAGCATCATCATAACCTTCAGCAGCGTCCGATCAAGCAAGGAGACTTGGTTCTCAAGGTTGTGCGTGAACCAGTGGGCAAGTTCTCTGCAAACTGGGAAGGCCCTTTCTTGGTAACCGACGCATACAGCAACGGAGCGTTCAGATTGGCAGACGTCAACGGCAACGAGTTAGCAAATCCTGTGAACCACGTGTACTTAAAACGGTATTTCATCTAGCGGCAACGACGGTGTCGACAGCAGGTATGACGGTAATCGTCCGCTACGACGTTAAACTGGCACTGATCGTCCGCTACGACGTTAAACTGGCACTGATCGTCCGCTACGACGTTAAACTGGCACTGATCGTCCGCTACGACGTTAAACTGGCACTGATCGTCCGCTACGACGTTAAACTGGCACTGATCGTCCGCTACGACGTTAAACTGGCACTGATCGTCCGCTACGACGTTAAACTGGCACTGATCGTCCGCTACGACGTTAAACTGGCACTGATCGTCCGCTACGACGTTAAACTGGCACTGATCGTCCGCTACGACGTTAAACTGGCACTGATCGTCCGCTACGACGTTAAACTGGCACTGATCGTCCGCTACGACGTTAAACTGGCACTGATCGTCCGCTACGACGTTAAACTGGCACTGATCGTCCGCTACGACGTTAAACTGGCACTGATCGTCCGCTACGACGTTAAACTGGCGCTGATCGTCCGCTACGACGTTAAACTGGCACTGATCGTCCGCTACGACGTTAAACTGGCACTGATCGTCCGCTACGACGTTAAACTGGCACTGATCGTCCGCTACGACGTTAAACTGGCACTGATCGTCCGCTACGACGTTAAACTGGCACTGATCGTCCGCTACGACGTTAAACTGGCACTGATCGTCCGCTACGACGTTAAACTGGCACTGATCGTCCGCTACGACGTTAAACTGGCACTGATCGTCCGCTACGACGTTAAACTGGCACTGATCGTCCGCTACGACGTTAAACTGGCACTGATCGTCCGCTACGACGTTAAACTGGCACTGATCGTCCGCTACGACGTTAAACTGGCACTGATCGTCCGCTACGACGTTAAACTGGCACTGATCGTCCGCTACGACGTTAAACTGGCACTGATCGTCCGCTACGACGTTAAACTGGCACTGATCGTCCGCTACGACGTTAAACTGGCACTGAACGTCCGCTACGACGTAAAACTGGCATCTTTTGCACGCGTCCGCCACGACGCTAAACTGGCGCAGGTAAGCAGCCGTCTGCTGAGACGTAAAATCAGCACAGATTTGTCTCTGGGTCATGACGTAAAACTGACATCCATAGCACGGTCTGCTGAGACCATAAATCAGCCTCGCCACCGTCCGCTACGACGTAAAACTAGCACTTCTCGGTCTGCCCGGACTTTAAACTGGGACCATGGTCTGCTGAGACTTAAAACCAGTAACGGCAGTCTTCCAAGACTTAAAACTGGAATGTACAAATCGCCACCATGTTCAAGCGAGCGTGATCACTCCTGTACAGTTGCACAGCAGACGGGGTGGGATACTGAGACAGTCCCAGTATCGCCACCCCATCGGCATCTTACTGATTCCTCGGACAAGCAAGGAGGCATCTTACTGATCCCTCGGAGATGCCGCCACCGCACCCGCTGCGGTGGTCGCAGCTCTAGGAGTTTAGCCTCGTTAGCGGGACCCCCAACGAAATCCTCGTTGGTCATGGCCCCAGGAGTCTCCGCCAATCATCGCTATCGGGCGCCGGCTTCGCAGATCCATCTGGCCGGTTCCCAGTGCAACCAGTGAGGGGCACTGCGTCTGATGCCTTCTGTCGAAGGTATGCAGGGCCAAGTCATCAGGGTTGGCGGCTCCCCCTTAGTGCTCCACCTCAACATTTACAGTTCGTTGGCTCCGGCTAACATCAGACAGCATGGGCTCCAAGAAACCCCGTCTTTTGTCCATAAGCAATGGCGTCCTCTATTTCCTTTTGTGGTTGCAGGCTGCTTAACTTCGAGGATGTCGTGCAAAGGTGCGTTCATCTGAGCGGCGAAGTACAACAGCGTGCTGAAATGGCTGCCCAGGTTTGCCCACCCACTCAGCTTTGCACATTTCTTCCCGACACGCATCTAACCTTAATCCTTATTTCCTTCTTCCCCACCACCCAGTTCCCATACGCAGCTTTGTTTTCCATACTCACGCTAGCAGAGATATCGCAAAAGTGATGCGCAATGCTCCTTTTTGCACGCATTCCTGCTACAATTTGTAACAGAGATATCTCAGATTTGACGCGCAACGCTCGTCTGAAAGCATTCCTGTTGACATAAAAAAGCACACCGTTTGCATCTTCCCCGAACCTGTTTCCAGTTATACCCCTCCTCTGATACTCGCCAGCCTTCTTTTTTACGTAAACAGAGCAACACCTGAGTAGCCATGGATGAACGTTGTTCTTGCTTCTACCAAATCCGGTGTTTCTCATTCTTTGTCGACGTTTTTCGGGTAAGCCCTCTAACCGTCAACAAAGAGGGGCCATTGAAACACCGTGAAAATTATGGGTCGGCCTCAGGCGAAGATTCGTAATTTGAGCGAGAACGCGCCTCGGATTTGTCTAAGGACAAGTTTATGCTCTATCACGCACGGCAGCGTGACGAGCGTAATAAGTTCCAAGACAGTTAAAGGCGAATTTGTTCAAAGGACAAGTTTACGCTCTATCACGCACGGCAGCGTGATGAGCGTAATAAGCTCCAAAACAGTTGAAGGCAAAATCCAGAGAGGCACAACGAGTTGGCACAAGAAAAAATGAACCAGAGCACCAGAGCATTTGATCGCTTTTGTTGGTAGCAGATCAAGAGGACAAGAGCATTTTCTGAGCAAGAGAACACTTATCGCCTTGAACAGAGAAACAAGAGCAACCTCTTGGTAATCGCTGCAAACATTATCTTTTAGCAGAAACAGAACGCAGCACGCCTGAGTCGTAACAGCAGATCTACCTGAAGCAAAGAAGCAGAGCGGGAATTGCAGAGTCGTCTCACCCAGTTAGCAGGTTCTGTCGTGCAAAAGATCGACGGACTTCAGAGCTTGACCATTCCTGCACCTAAGCTTTGGACCTATAAGGTAGATCAGATTTCTGTCCAGACAGTTTTCTTGTTGTTTTGTGCTCATTTTGTATCCAGTTGTTGGGGGGTTCTCTCCCATTGTAACGTAATATACACAGAAGCATACATCCGATCTNCCTTGCACGGATCCGTGGTTAAAGCTGTGTACACGGAATTTCGATCGGTATTTCCAGCTGCCGACGTTTTCCGTCGTTACACATATAGCCCAACCCTGAATCTGTGTGAGGGATAGAAACAAGGTGCCTTGAATGGTCTAGTCAATTAAACATGGCTTACGTGGTGTTAGAATGACTATTTGTAAGAAGGGTTTATACTACATTATGTGTGGACACTAGAACTAGTTAAGCCAGAGTGTAGCAGGGTATTCTAGCCTAGAAAACAACAATGTGAGCATGCAAATATGTACCAAACAGTATAAAATGCAAGAGCATATTGAGGAAAAAATGCTTTAAAAAGAAATGGAATATAGCTTGAGAACAAAGAAATGCACTGCCCCAAAAGTGGGAAGCGTAACTTTTGCTAGACAAGAGGTGAGAATGGTACACAGCATCAGACAGGCACAGTGGTAGCATAGCAATGTAGTCACAATCTTTGGGATGCTTGGGATGTAGAGCTAGTGGCTACGATAGAGGTTGAACCTATTGGGTTGGTTGTTACCATGTTTTGTAGGTGCAATGGTGGACTACATTCTAGGAGACGTCAAGGTGTGAAGCTTAGGTGCTTAGGTGCGAGAGTGTTGGGGATGCTCAAATAGCTAAAATGCCCAATGCTCTTTTGATTTGCCAACCCCTAGAGTGTTGAACATCAGGGTATTTATAGGGCTAGGTTTAGTATGAAACATGGATTGGATGCCATGTGGAATGGGTGCCATGTGGCATGAGCATAGATGGGTTATGTTGACATGTCATGCTATCATGAGAGTAGTAAAGTATTATGCTCTAAAGGACAACAATGAGTACCCAGAGACTACTGAATTATGACTACACTACCTGGAGTGCATGTCCTAGAGTCTGAGAGATTGCAATGTACCTACAAACAATGCAAAAAATAATGTAGCTTGGAGGCTACGCTCTGGGACTATGTCTTCCCCTCTTTCATGTAGGGTCAAGCATAGGGATAATTTTGGGGATCAATGGGGGTGCAAAAGCAATGCAAACTATTGATCTTGATTGTAAAAATTACCTACAACTAAGCATAGCCATGACTACAAGTAGGAGAATGAGGATGAGGATAAGAAGAACTGTGGCAAGAGAGATTCAAAAAATAGGCAAATAGATGTGACTATTGTGAGCAAGTTGATGTAGATTAAGCAAAATTTGGAAGATGATTAGGTCTGCTGCTACTATTTATCTATCGTAGCTGAATTTATTTAATTCCTATAACTGGCCATGAGAATGGGTAAAAATAATTATGTTGATAAGAAAACATAGATTTTTCGTGTAACCTAAGAACTATTTTTATGTTTTCCAATCTTAACTTCATTCTGAAATGTTTCTTTCTTGGCTTTGTTGCAATCTGATGAGTATTTGCTGGGGTTACTTCAAAGATTGTTGGAAATGAAAATATCTATGGAGGCTTTGAGAGCAAGAATTGGGAGAGATTACTAAAGTTATTTTATATGCATCTATTAGGTTTGACCAGTGAATGATGGCTAATTTACCTATTATCAAAATCTTGATATTGATCTCTACCAGTTATTAACTACTGATGATTTCTGATTTGTGTACTATAGGAATCTACTATTGGTGGGAAAGTGAGTGCATTGAATAAGCATTCTTCATCCCAAATTTGAAAGATTGTGAAAAAGCTCATCAAGTATGTGTAAATTTCTTTTGTGTTTTATCTGATCACAAATTAATTATTTTAATTTCATATCATAATGGCAAGTACCTGACTGGTTTGCAGGAACTAGAAAGGTGTTGTTGATAATTGGGTGAATGCTACTAGGGAAGGAGCAAATAATACAACTGTAGGTTAGAAGATGATGTACATGGCTCTTTAGATCTCATTGTGTTAGCCTAGATCTATGTTTTGCTATGATGTGTTATGTTTCCTGATTAAAATTGGTTTTCATTTCTAAAAATTTTTTAAACCATGTAGATGAAGCTTCTCCTCAAGGTGGAGTTGAAATCCCATGGAAGAATGCAGTAGAGGTGAGCTTTTATAATCTTTACAACTTTTAATTTTGTGTTCTATTGTATATTTAGTCAAAATAACCTGTACTAGAATTTTGTCTATTCTTTTAAAAAAAACTAAATTATGGTTATTCTTCTTCTAAATTATGGTTATGGTGATAGTTTTGACCTTGTACCCACAAGAGGGCAGTGCTGGATGTGTGCAGATACGGGGTGCCCTGAATGGTTTGGTCGATTAGAAAGGGACTTAATCGACGTCTATATAGCCTTTTGCAACGTATAGTTTGGAAATAGAAATGAAAGCGTGAAGTAATGCTTGAGAGTAAATAAAGCAGGGAAAGTAGTGCAAAAAAAAATACAACAATAAGTAGGAAGCAAGATAAAGTACAGTTAGAAAAATGCACCACTCCAAAGCTACAAGCTTGCTCTGTTAGGGTGGATATAGTTAGTTGCATGGTGTGGTGGAGTGCAGAGATCCCGAGAGTAACCAAGATGTGTAGAGCAAAACAGGCTGTGTGCTTGGGTGCGACCTTGGGCGCTAACAATGTAGGGATTCTACCAAGATGGTAGAAAGGGAATGGAACAAAATGCCAACTGAAAATGCTAACTTTTTGTAGTGTAAAACAGAAAGCTTACAATGCTTGATGTCACAATGTGCCTGAAAGAGAACTTGAGTGCCAGAGAGAGGAAAAGTTGAAGACTCTGGAAAATCTTCAAACTTTTCGAATGCTACTTGTTGGAAAAAATTTGAACCCTTTGAATGCCATTTTCCAGAAAATTCCCAACAGCCAAAGATAGTCCAACCCCTTGAGCACTACTCATCGGGGTATTTATAGGGCTAGAGGGCACATGAAAGCGACAGTTTGGATGCCACGTGCCTCGGGCCCACGTTGACTTGCTGGTGCCACACGTGTCATGTATGACAATTGGACCGACAAGACCATTGTAATGTGAACCTGCTATGCCATAACTATGAGCCTGCCATGCCATAATTGCATCGTCAACATCTGGAGACGTGTGCCAATGGTCCAATTAGGTGAAGTGCATTGATGTCGCACAACCACCCACATGCCTTGCTATGCTTTGTAGTGTAACATGCTTGGCGTAGCATAGCACCTTGTCATGCATTTCGCTACATGTGTGTTGCATGCTTACTATGCTAGGCTATGCTATGTAGCGTAGCATAGCATAGCAACTGGTCTTAGTCGCAAAAGCTTTGCCAATTTGCAAACTTTGCTTTCGTGAGACTTGCAAACTTGCTGATTTTGCCCTTTGAGCTGCCTTCTGTCTTTTCCATAGGATTCCTACGCCTCGTTGTGCCTTGTAGCTCAGCGTAGCATAGCAGTAGACATGGTTTGCTAGTTCTTGATGGATAGGGACATTGTTGAAGGACTTAAAATTAGGCGTGGGAACTGGCTGTGAAGCTGTTGCCATGCTATGCTACATCACATGGTGTAGCGTAGTGTAGCGCTCCTTTCTACAATCGTCTTCTGAAGCTTGCTATGCTACATAGCAAGGCATAGTGTAGCGTAGCAGACTTCATGACTTAGAAAACTTTTTGAACTATTTCGTGCATCCAAAATGCTATTGCCAACTCCACGCACCGTTTCTGAGCAGGTTATCAGCTTGGCAAGCTACTTAGGTGGATAGGCAGGATGACCCGTAGAGCCTATTTTCACCTAAAGTAGAAAATTTACCAAACTGGAAGGCTTGAACTTAGAATGTTCTCCTCCTAAAGAACTTCCATGATGTTGCACGAGTTGCAAGGCCTGGTAAAGTAAGAATGACCCCACATTTGTTGGGGTGTTTCATTGGCCCCTCTTTGTCGATGTCTGGAGAATAGGCATAATAAATGTCAATAAAGAATATGAAACACTGTAGTAGGAGAAATGCTAAGGTTGTTGCTCAGTGGGTGTCTAGATGTCGTTTGGCTACACTTGAGAGTGTTGCATTGGTTTTGCAAAGGTTAAGGTAGAGAGCAAAGATGATGTTTAGCAGAGTCCCTCGTTGGAGTGCTATGAGGGGCTCGTTTGCATTTTCATCTTTGGCTGGCGCTGTTCTTCAACCTCTCATAGGATAGGTGTTTCCTTCACAGGATGAGTTGTGTTACATCCTTGAAGGATTTTGACTTGCCTATAAATGCTTTCCATACGGCAAGTTGCATTACGCATGTCATGGAATTTGCACTCTGAAGTAGCTAAGCTAGCCGAGGCACTTGCTTTGCGATGCTATAGCATTTGCTGCTATTACAAGATGTGCCCTTAGGATCAAAGGTCTTGCTAGCTACTAGCATTGTTGAAGCTGTTGGACATTGTTGCTAGTGTATGATGTCCAAAGAAGGAAGGCCAACAATGGCTTTGTTAGCATTGGCGTGAGGGAGCTGGTCTTCGAGGTGCCAGGAGGTGCTATGGGTGCAGATGCTCTAGAATCCCTGCTAGGGGCTTGCATTCTCAATTCAGACATGGGATCAACTGCCACATAGCTAACATCGTGCTAGCCTAGGTGTTGGTAGGGAGCTGGAGTAACAATATTGTGGCTGGGCCACAATACTACTAGGACTCTAGATGCAGGAACTAGCCCAAGAACCACCGTCAGGGTGATGGTAGGTTCAGAGGGCTAGTGTGATGCCATACAGCATCTTCGGAGGGTCAGCATAATGCCAAGGGTGGTGGCACCGCATATGTTCTAGACCGCATTCTCAGTGGGTCGTGAACCACATTCTAGAGCTATGATGTCCCAGCCACACATTAGCATTGTGCCCACTCATTCGATGTGTATTTGGTGCTGGTACATGCTGCAGATGCAATGCAAACCCAGTTTAAGATCTTGGTAGATCGTGTGGTGGTTTAAGGTCCCAGCGGCTTGCTGTGCTAGTTTGAGGTCCCAACGGACCGTCCATGCTAGTTTATCATCGTAGCGGATGGCTGTCGCCAGTTTAACGTCATAGGAGACATTCCTTGATGCCACTAGTTTATCATCATTGCAGATGCTACTTGGTTCGATTGCTAGTTTATCATCGTAGTGGATGATGCTTGTAACTACCGTTGTGCTTTAGACATAGTACGACTTGAGATACGAGTGATTCACCAGGTTGGAAAACTCATTGCCATTCATGTCCACTAGTTTGAAGGCTCCATTCCTAAAGGCTTTAGTGACCACGTAAGGACCTTCCTAGTTGGCTGAGAATTTTCTCACATGCTCATGGATGGCCTTGAGAACAAGGTCTCCCTTCTGCACTAACCATCGATGCAGGTCTGCATGGTGCTTCTCCTACTTCTTACTTTGGTAGTGCTTGATGCATTTCAACGTCTACGTGTGCTCCTCCTCCACTAAGCTGAGGTCAATGGTTCGCGAATTTTTGTTCTGGACTTCGCTCATGATATCTGCGAGGATCATCTGGAGTGAGGGTACCTACAACTCAAGAGGCAATACAGCTTTAGATCCATAAAAAAGATTGTAAGGGGTCTTACTTGTTGCAGTTCTGCACATCGTTCTGTAGGCCCAGAGGACATAGAGAATTTGCTCATTCCATCTCCTCTTGCTATTGTTAGGCATCTGCTTCAACAAGTTGATGATGGACTTTTTTGTAGCCTTTGCCTATTCATTCACCTTGTTATGATGTTGTCGAGGATGAAATGGCAGATTTTCTGAGATGTCGTCTTTCTTAGGGGAATGGCTTCCACCCACTTGGTAAAATACTTAGTGGTAGTGATAATGAAGCTATGCCCCATGGAGGACTTAGGTGTGATAAGCCCTATGAGGTCTAATCCCCATCGTTGGAAGGGCCACATGATTTATGTTGCATGTAGGTCTATAGGAGAGACGTGCATGAGATTTTCGTATCTCTAGCATGTGGCGCATGTCTTGACTTTCGACAGGTAGTCACATTTCATGTGGGGCCAGTAGTACAATAGGCATCTAATTTTGGCAGTCATAGCCCTGGGTGCTATGTGTCCACAGCACAACCCCTCATGTACCTTATTAACTACCTTCTGTGCTTGCTCACCACCCACGCATGCTATCAATATCCCTTTGTAGGAGCATCGACATAGGGCCTCATTTCCCATGAGCATGTATTGTCGAGCACGCTTACGAATTACATCTCTCTGGGTAGATGTCAATCCACCTGGGGGTTCGCCATGCTGTAGATAGGTTTTAACATTGGCATACCACTCTTGGGTATCTGCGACACTGATAGATGCCACGTGTTCCACCCGAGTGATAGGCTCTACACATTCTATAATCACGGTTGGCATGTTTGCCAAGGAATGTGATGGAATGTTTAACGCAAGGGTAGCGAAGGCATCTGCCATGGTGTTCTTGTTGCATGGCACGTGTTGCACATCTATGGTTGCAAATTTCTTAAGCAAGATTTTTGCTAGGTTGCAGTAAGGTTGTAGGTGCATAGCTTTGCAGGTGTAGACCTTGGTGATTTGATTCATGACTAGTTGTGAATCTCCCCAGATTACCAAGTGTTATATGCATAGTGCTTGGGAAGTTAAGAGGCCTCTGAGTAGCCCCTCGTATTCTTCCATGTTCTTGGTGCAAGGGAACGTAAATCGATAAGAGGATGGATGCATTTCCCCAAATAGGAACGTAATTATGGCAGCGGCACTACCTCCTCGCGCAGTTGAGGCACTGTCAAAATGTAACGTGGCTTTGAAATGTGATGGGACGATGTTGACATTGCTAAAGTACTCATCTGGGAATTCGAGGTCTATGGTTGCCTGGTCATCGACTGGCAACGTCGTGAGTTGGGTCGCTATGGCTTGACCCTTTGTCGACGATTGACTTACATAGTGTAGATCGAACTCCGTGATTATTGCCTTCCATTAGGCTATACTACTACTTTCGTATAAGTTGGTAATAGCCCAGAGTATATTACTTTTGCAAATGATGTTGGTTGTACTATGGAATAGGTAATGCTGCCACTTCTTTAGTACGAACACTAAGGCTAGGTAATTCCTCTCCACTTCATTGTATTTCGCCTCGTGCACTATTAGTGCATGACTCAGATAATACAATGGTATCTCAGAACTATCATCTCATTTATGACATAGGAGTGTTGTAACATATGTCTTGGAGGTGATGGCGTAGATAAAGAAGGGTTGTATCCCTTTTTGGTGGATGCAGAGTCAGGAGGTATGAGAGTTCCTTCTTCAGGTCGTCAGAGGCTTGTTGACACTGGGTTGTCCATTCAAAGTTAACCCCCTTCTTCAAAATATGTTGCATGGGGTGTAACTTGTTGGTCAACCTTGCTATAAATCTTTGAATGAATTGCACTCTACCTTGCAAACCACGTAACTCCTTAAGGTTTGTGGAAGTTTCTAGGTTGACGATGGACTTAACTTTGTCAAGGTTCACCGATATTCCAGCCTTCGATACTACAAACCGTAACATGCGTCTAGTTTTCACCCCGAAGATGCACTTCTTAGGATTGATGCATAAGTCGTGCATTTGAAAGCATTTGAGAAATACCCCTAGATCGTGTTGGTGATCAGCTGCATCCTTGGACTTGACTGCTATATCATCCACGTAGTCATTTAATGTTTCTAGGATGTAATCACTAAAAATGTAAGTCATGGCTCGCTGGTAAGTTACTCCAGCATTCTTGAGCCCGAAGGGCATCATGGTATAGCAGAAGGTTCCCCATGGGGTCATGAAGGTTGTGGACAGCTGGTGCTCTAGGTTAATGTGGATTTGGTTGTATCCGAAGAAATCATCAATGAAGGATAACAGAGCATGGCCATCCATGGTGTCGATGACCTGATCAATGCTTGGTAGTGGGAAGTCATCCTTGATCATTTCCTTATTCAAGTCCTGGAAGTCTATACAGATTTGTATTCCTCCCATTTTCTTCAAAACCATAACAATTTTGGATACCCACTATGAATAGTCAACTACGTGAATGAAACCTGCTTGATATAGTTTGGTGATTTCATCCCTCATGGCTAGTGCGATCTTCGACTTAACTTTGCGAGCCTTCTGCTTGACTACCTTCATGTATTGGTCTAGGACAATGTTGTGCTGAATCAGCTATGGATCCAAACTTGGCATGTCGTTGTACGACCATGCAAAGAAATCAATGTTTTCTTATAGAATCTTGGCTATATTTTCATGCATTTGCATGTCTAGGAGGGAGCTAAGTTTCAATGTCTTCTCCTCCCCCTTTGACGTGGTCACAGGTGTCCCGACGAGAGGGTCCTCGATTACATCCCCAACATCTAAGTCTAGAGCTTGAACTAGATGCTTGGGCCAATTCAAGGATGCTTCTAAGGCTTCTATAGTGCTAATTGTGGTCGACCCCTAGTCGATCAAGTCGGGGTTCAACTGTCTTGTGAGCTTGCCCTGTGGCCCTGCTAACGTTAAAGGCAAGGAAAGGTCATGGTGGATCCCCATCTCTTGCTCAACCTATTATCATAAGATGAAAGCCTAATTAAGAGGCATCTATCGGTAGAGATTGTGTAATGAAAATTTGCAAAGCAGTGATGAGATGCAACTTGTGAAGT
This sequence comes from Gnetum montanum, assembly GCA_015680685.1. Taxonomy (NCBI): domain Eukaryota; kingdom Viridiplantae; phylum Streptophyta; class Gnetopsida; order Gnetales; family Gnetaceae; genus Gnetum; species Gnetum montanum. Next base: position 1,051,242 of record MNCI01028043.1, on the reverse strand, counting down.
GTGATGATGTAAAGATTGTCAGTTTGCTAGTTTAAGGTCATGGTAGACCGCCAAGGCACAAGAGCATAAAACTGCTAAAGGTGTAAAATTGTTGATGTAAAGTGTGAAGTTGCATGACTGTTGATATGCAAATTCCAAACTACTAATTTAGTGTCATTTCGGACTACCAAATTATGACATGCAAAATAATAGTATGCAAAACGGGAAACTTCAAGTATGAGAAGTGCCAAACTGTTAATGTGAAAATATGAACTGCAGACATGAAAACATGAAACTGCTAGAAATTTTGACACTGCCCATGTGGAAGAAGATGTAAAAACTACTGATGTAAGCATGCTATGTTGTTAGTTTAACCTCATTACAGATCGCAAATGTAACAGGTCGAAACTACTAGTTTAGGGTCTTTTCGAACTGTTAGAGGTGTAACTATGATAGGATTGCTAGTTTAAGGTATTTTTGGACTGGTGCGTATTGCAATTGCTGGGATTGCTAGTTTAAGGTCTTTTCAGACCCTTAACCAAAAACAAATATATTCTTTGTTTTTAGGAAGGCAAGTAGTTGGCTTGAAGCATGTCAAGGCTTTAATGCTAATAGTGCTACGATGTCGTGGAGAGCATGCTACATTGTACATCATGCTCCATATTAATTGGAGAGAGAGAGAGAGAGAGGAAAGTTTCCCCATCTTGTCCTTATGGCCATAAATAGGGGTTAAACCCTGGCAATTTTTCCATTTTTACCGTAAGAGCGCAGAGCCTTCATTGGAGCACACGGCGATTTCAGAGTGTAAAGAAATTATGTTAGTCGACTAGTAAGGGAAGTTTTCAAGGTGAAAGGTGTAAATATGCAAGTAGGACAATGGCTCCTAAGACTCAATTGGCACTTGCAAGGGTTGAGGAGGCGAAGAAGACCCTAGAGCATGTGCCAAAAGCACACGTTGCGATGTGGAAGAGCACACCGTTGACCCAGTAGGTTACTACGTCTCCTTTGCTTTTTTCATTTTGCGCTTTCTATTGCTCTTTGCTCTTGTTTTGCGTCCTATTTTTTTTGCATTTATTCTTGGCTATCTGTGTTTTTTTTCTTGTGGTTGCATTAGTCTAGCCTTTGCATCGATGCCATCGCCGTCTCAGTCGTGGCAGATGCATAAGCATTATGTCGTGGCTACATGCAAGCCCGCTAAAACTGCCACCACCGTGGTTGTCATAACCATGGGTTCGGAGTAGTTTAACTTGCTTGATCCTAGCATGTCATAACCTAAAACCTTTGGGAGGGCTAGGCCATGTGTGATGCAGCAACATGACACGTGTTTTATTAGAGCATGTTGTCAACAGGGCCCGCAATATCTGGGACCCACGTCATCAGGGTTGCACCTTTTTCACGAAGCGTCGTAGCCTATAAATACCTCAGTTGACAAAGATACAGGGGTTGGAAAATCAGAGAAGCAAAAAGCATATTTCTGAGCACCAGAGCACTTAGCACTTTGGAGCAGAGATACATAGAACAGCGCTTTGGCAATCGTTGACATTATCACCCTACAGCCGAAGCATAGTACAGTTTGCTTTGAGCACCGGTGACAGGAGTAATCGTTCTGCTGAAAAGACTCTATCAATCAAAAACAATTGATCGGTAGACG
>MNCI01028043.1:1002447-1037523 GCA_015680685.1 Gnetum montanum | reverse complement strand
CAAGAAAGGAGACCTAGTCCTCAAAGCCGTTCGTGAGCCGGCAGGCAAGTTCTCGGCGAATTGGGAAGGGCCCTTCTCGGTGGTCGACGCATATAGTAATGGAGCGTTCAAATTAGCAGACGTCAACGGCAACGAATTAGCAAACCCTGTAAATCATGTATACTTGAAGCGGTATTTCATCTAGCAGCATCTATGGTGTCGACAGCAGGTATGATAGTATTCGTCCACTATGACGTAAAACTAGCATCACACGTCCGCTACGACGTAAAACAGGCACTGACCGTCCGCTATGACGTAAAACTGGCATGCCTTGCACGCATCTGCCACGACGCTAAACTGGCAAGTGGTAATCGTCCGCTACAACGTAAAACTGGCAGTGTTGTACAAGTCCGCCAAGACGAAAAATTAGCATCTTTTGCACGCGTCCGCCATGATGCTAAACTGGCACAGGTAAGTAGTCGTCTGCTGAGACGTAAAACCAGCACAGATCTATCCCTGGGTCATGACATAAAACTGACATCCACAGCATGGTCTGCTAAGACCATAAACCAACCTTACCACCATCCGCTAAGACGTAAAACTAGTGCTTCTCGGTCTGCCTAGACTTTAAACTGGGACCATGGTCTGCTGAGACTTAAAACCAGTAACGGTAGTCTACTGGAACTTAAAACTGCGATGTATAGATCGCTACCATGTTCAAGCGAGCGTGATCATTCTTGTACAGCTGCACAGCACACGGGGTGGGATACTGAAGCAGTCCCAGTGTCGCCACCCCACTGGAATCCTACTGATTCCTTGGATAAGCTAAGAGGCATCTTACTAATCCCTCGGAGATGCCGCCACCGCACCCACTGCAGTGGTGCCACCTCTGAGAGTTTAGCCTCATCAGTCGGAGCCCCGATGAAATCCTTGTCGGCAACAGCCCCAGGAATCTCCACCAATCATCGCTATCGGACGCCGGCCTCGCAGATTCATCTGGCCGGTTCCTTGTGCAACCAGTTAGCTGCACTGTGTCTGATGCCTTTTGGCGAAGATATGCAGCGCCAATCATCAGGATTAGCGGCTCCACCCGCATGCTCCGGCTCCTTCTTTACAGCCCATTCGCTCTATCTCACATCAAATGGCGTTGGTTTCAAGAACCTCGCCTTTTGTTCATGAGCAATGGTGTCCTCTGTTTTCTTTTGTGGTTGCAGGTTACTTTCCTTGGAGAATGTCATCCAAAGGTGCGTCCACCTGAGCGGTGAAGTACAACAGCATGTTGAAATGGCTGTTCAGGTTTGCCCGACCACTTAGCTCTGCATGTCTATACCTTGCACAATCCTATCCTTAACTCTTGTTTCCTTCATCCCCACCACCCGGTTCCCATACGCAAGACCTACATACGCAAGTATTCATTTGCCGCACTCACACTAGCAGAGATATCGCAGAAAGTGATGTGCACCGCTCCTTTTGCACGCATTCCTGCTACAATTTGTAACAAAGAAATCTCAGATTGACGCGCTACGCTCATCTGAAAGCATTCCTATCGACATAAATGAGCGTACATTTCTATGCGTATGAGCGTATTTCATACCCCTACCATCATAACTCATTTTGCATCTTCCCCGAACCTGCTTCCAGTTATATCCCTCTATCTCCCATACCTTCTGGCTTTGCTCTTCCATGGTGACAGGGTAATCCTTGAGTAGCCATGGATGCGCGCTGTTCTTGCTTCTACCGATTCGGTGTTTCGTATTCTTTGTCGACGTCTTTCGGGTAAGCCCTCCAACCGTCCACAAAGAGGGGCCATTGAAACACCGTTAAAATCATGAGTTGGCCTTAGGCAAAGATTCGCAATTCAGGCAAGGGCACATCTCAGCATTTCAGAGGGGGGAATAAGACAGAGCAACGCCAAGAAGCGCATAGCATCAAGTCCGCAACTTCCTGTACAGATTCCTAAACTTTCTATGCTTTTGTTGTTCACACTATATCACGTGACATAGCATAATGACGCTTAGCGTGATAAGTGTTCCGACATAGCCCGACATCAGAAGGATAGTTGCTTCAGCACAGGGAGAAGCTTAAGCAGCGTGATATGTGATTTCTTGTGTATTTTGCTAAGTCTTTTTGTTCAAGGACAAGTTTATGCTCTATTACGCACGGCAGCGTAATGAGCGTAATAAGCTCCAAGATAGTCAAAGGCTAAAGAAGCACAACAGTTCGACACTTTTTCTCGCGGCGCATGGATAACTTGTCTTTACGCTCGTTACGCGGTGGTGCGTACCATTGCGTATGTCATCATTAAATTTGGGCATTATTTACGCTTCATCACGCGCAGCTGCGTAGTGAGCGTAAGTTACACATTATTTACGCCGTGTTACGCGCAGCTGCGTAGTGAGCGTAAGTTGCACATTATTTACGCTTTGTTACACGCATCTGTGTAGTGAGCGTAAGTTGCACATTATTTCCGCTTTGTTACGCGCAGTTGCGTAGTGAGCGTCAAACAATTTTGAGCTTATTGTTTTTACACCAGATTACGCTCATACACGCAACACAATGCGAATGAGTGTAATACAGCTTGAAAGCAATTAAAGCATGCTCAGCATGTACCTGCTCTTCACACGCACAACACACAAACAAGTGTGTTGTGCGTAGTCACAGTCTGACTTAAAATGATCATGCCAACAGGGTCCACAATATACGAGACCCACGTCATTAGGGTTGCACCTTTTTCACGAAGTGTCGCGGCCTATAAATACCTCAGTTGACAAAGATGCAGGGGTTGGCAAATCAGAGAAGCAAAAAGCATATTTCTGAGCACCAGAGCACTTAGCACTTTGGAGCAGAGATACATAGAACAGCGCTTTGGCAATCGTTGACATTATCACCCTACAGCCGAAGCATAGTACAGTTCGCTTTGAGCACCGGTGACAGGTTTAATCGTTCTGCTGAAAAGACTCTATCAATCAGAAACAATTGATTAGTAGACGAAGCTTGGCCTACCTTGCATCTCAGCTTTAGCCCACGAGGTAGATCGGACTTCTGTATAGACCGTTTTGCTTGTTGTTTTGTGCTTGTTTCACACCCTGTAATCGGGGATTCCCCAGTGTAATTTCTCATACAAAATATACATTTTTAAGTCAAAGCGCAGATCTTGAAGCTATGCGCTTCTCTTATGTCAGCCTCCTTTTATCGTGTTTAGCATTATCACCGTTGCGATCCTCTACATCGTTTTCCCCTCGTTTTACGACTCCTCAAACCAGATCGCTTTATTTTTACACACTTTTCATTGTTTTACTGACCCGTAAGTCCCTGTCTAATCGACAAGACTATTCAGGGCACCGCAGATTTGCTTTCTCCAGCATAGCCCTCACGCAGATCCGTGGCTAAAACTGTGTACGCCGGAACCTCGGTCGGTATTTCCAGCTGCCGACGTTTTCCATCGCTACAATGTATGGGAGAGTAAGGGGTCTAGTTCAGGAGAGGGGCATGGGACTTCTTGCAATTCCTTCTTGACCACTTTAGTATGATCATTTGGTCCTCCCTAGAGGAGGTGGAGGCATCTGGCATAATAGAAGACATGCTGCCTGGGGCAAGTCGCGGCATTCTAAAATGTTTTACAAATGAGGCAATCATGAGTAGGCAGGGAGAGGGATCCAACCAATGCTTAATAGGTTTAAGGTGTTTATCCTAGATCTAGGACATGCCTAAATACAACTGCTACCACCAGTACAACACATTATTCCTCGCACGTTACATGGCGATGTGCTTTCAGAACCCACAGGGGACTATCTATTGTGCTGGCAGGTGATTCTCGCAACCTTGCTCCACTATGTTGTGCAACACTAGTCATATTGGCCAAATGCTAAGAGTATGTATTTGTCACTAGGTTTTTTATCAATGATGACGGGGTTTACGATCGATTGGGTCTGCTGGCTACAGCACAGCTAGGCCTACAGGAGTTCTCTTCTGCCAAGAACCTGCGAGCATGTGTAATTGGTTAGTGTGAGGGGGAATACCATACCTACCCAGGCACATTTTATGTTCCCTACAATTAGTGTAAGGAGTAGGATTGGCTAGATAAGGAGTGGGAAGAACCCTTCAAGCCGATCATGGTTGAAAATGCTATGATGGTTGAACTCCAGTTGTTCCCATTACCATATAGACCTAGTGGGTCAAATAGTAGGTGTGGCATGCTTAAGTGTTTTTGCAATCCATGTATTTTCTGCATTATCATGCTAAGCGCATTTTGTAAAAATTGCTGCAGGGGTGAAGAAGCCCTAGGAGGTGACGATGGTAATCGCTGAGATGCAGGGGGTAAAAATTTACTTCAACTACGGTGGAGTAGCAGCAAGCCAGTGTTGGTTAGACCAAAGGGTCCCAGACTCCTTGGTCAAGAATGTCCAAAAGCTGGGGCTTATGGATCTATTTGTGGCCCTGAATTTGAGCATTCCGACTATCGAGATGCTTTCCCTAGTCAACTGCTTTTCTGAGAGGATGGGCCGTTTTCGCACATGTGTACGAGGCATGCGGGTGGTCATTGCAATCAATGACCAATTGTTTATGAACCTATTTGGTGTTCTTGCTGATGGCATCCCCATAGGGTTGGGGTGAAAGTAGGAGTTGACCCTTATGTAGAAGGATATAGAGGAGTGGTTGCGGCTTGTTAAGGAGTAAAAAGGGTTCTTCATGGATAAGCTTAAGGGTGGACCCACCATGGAGATTTACCCGATCTTCTGTGCCCACACATTCCAACAACTACTCACCCAAGGGAAGGTCCTGGGGCTCAACTAGGCCTGGATAATGCAAGAGGTTATGGAAGAAGGGACCCATTATAATTGGGCTAGATTCCTATGTAAGGGCTTGTAGGCTGAGATTTTGGGACTCCGTGAAAAAATGGAGTCCCATTCCAACATACACTATGCCTTCTACATAGGTTGTCTGAAGTGCTTCATGAAGTTTCTGGTGGTTTAAGAGGATAGAGTCTAGGCCATGTGAGATCGCAACCAAATTCCCAAGCCATGGATTCGCCAGATCCTCTAGATGACACGAGCCAAAGATCCCCCAAAAATGATCGTGGAGTTGTTGTCTGTAACGACCAAAGGTCTGGTGGCTCGCAGCGTTCATGGCCAAGACAGCGTAGGAGAGATGCCCCCTGCTATAGCTGGTAGCATGACACAGGGTGAATGTCTCATGGCTGAGACTATGCCCAAGGAGTTGCAGAGGAAAAGACCTCCCGCAGCCAGGGAAACCCTTCATGTGGAGGAAGAGGAGTGATGAAGACTGCAGCTTAAGCTACAGAGGACGCAACCCTCCATTGGTAACACTTTTGTGTAATGCTTACTTTGCTATTGTTTGCTATGCTATGCTATGCTAGGCAGTGTAGTGTAGTGTAGTGTAGCATTTTCTTTGAGCTAATTTTTTTGAACCAATGTAAACATGCTTCTTTGCTAGTAGAGGAAGAAGAAGAAAAAGAAGAAGGCAATGAGGAAGTGTCTACCCCTCAAATGAGGGTGTCATGCCTACACTCTCACCTGATGTGACTGAGGTGTCTCGTTGCACGTTCGATGAGGCTTACAAGTGCATCTTGCACTTGGCATGCTCTTTGTAGGAGTATAAGTGCATCAACAAAGACCTATGGAAACGAGTCCAAAAGGCTGAGTAGAGAGAGGCCGAACTAGTCATTGATGTGGAGGATCTTAGTTTGAGGAATGAGTTCCTTGTAAATCGCAACCCTGATGCTAAGGACTGGTGCAAGGTTGTAGATGATTATGCTAGATTTTGGACTGTTGTTCATTAGAATGTTGAATCCACTCATGAGATAGTTGAATAGCAAATGTAGATGTAGTTGTTAATCCAGAAGTGTCAAGACATGAAAGATATCAATGCCAAGGTTTTTGAATGGGGGTGAACCCATAGGAACCACAAACATGTGTACAAGCTGGAGAACGACATCCATCAAAAATTGTACAAAGAAGCAGCTATGGAGGCATTCACATATGAAGCATTCGTGAATGCCATTGATGCTATTTAGGCCTACGCTAAGTTTAAAGAGTAGGTGAAGGTTACAGAATTTCCTGACTTGAATGTGGACCTTCCTACAGGAGAGATCACAACCGTCTCCCTTTCCCCGAGACCTCTAAGATGGATGACCGTGGAAAGGGAGAGAGCCACTGCTGCGAATGCTAAACCTAGAAATAGGCGTTGGGTAAACATCATGTTAGAAGAGATTTGGCATCACCTCAGGCTCAGTCTAGACCAAATACCTTTTGAGACCGGCATAGGCACTTCTCAGGTTAGTCACTTTACTGTGTAGATGCTCATGCTATGTTCTAGTTTGTATTTGTTGCCCTAACTGACTACTTCATTTCTACGATGCAGGCTCTAGATGAGGGTGCAAGGCCCATAGAGGGAGGGAATGAAGAACCAACAGAAGGTAATGTAGGGGAGGATGATGCATAAGAAGATGAAGCGGAGGTGAGCATGGAGGACGGTGCAAACAGAGACAACCCATGAAAGCATGGGATTTTCTTTTTGAAATTTTTGTGGTTTTGAAATTTTGCAAAGATTAAAATTTTGAAATTTTTGCAAACATTTCCAACAGGAGAAAGTTCTTAATAAAATGAAACACTTTAGAAAAGAAACTAATTTTTTGTTAACTTGTGTATCATGTAAAGTTTTCATGCTCTCATATGCTAGTTTCGGGCTATTTTGGGCCATTGCTAGTTTTAGGCCATTTCGGGCCATTGTGTCACATCCTAGAAGGATTATGTATTAGCAAAGTGAAAGGCAACAATGCTAGTTTTAGGCCATTTCAAGCCATTTCCAAAAGAGATACTACGTTAACAAAGCAAAAAAGCGATGATGCTAGTTTTAGGCCATTTCAGGCCGTAGCGTAGCATGCTAGAAGGATGGCATGTTAACAAAGTGGAAAGCAACAATGCTAGTTTTAGGCCATTTTGGGCCATAGCATAGCATGTCAAAAGGATGACATGTTAACAAAATGGTGAATGTACAAGGGATGGCAATTGGGAAGGAAGCAGTAGGGTTGCTATGCTATGTGTAACTGCCTCCTGATCCATCGTGGGTTGATCTGAACGTGAGGCCAAGGTATTTTGCCAAGGCCCTTGTTCACATCATCGTCCTCCACTTGGAAGGGCAACTCAACCCATGCATTTTTGATTTGGGAGTTGGCTCACTGAGTCGATCCTTCCATTGGATGGCTAATGCATGCATGAGCAGGTGCCTCACTCTCGGAGGTCATGACCTCCAAGCCCTATTCCATGTCTACATTACTGATTGCTTGCATTGCTACTTTGTCACCATGGATCACCACCTGCCTGCATGCGTATGGTAAGTGGATTTCCTGGTGTATAGGCGAGGAGATAGCCCTAAGTTGTGCTAACCATGACCTTCCCAAGATTAGGCTAAACCTGGGCATTTCCTCGACCATGATGAACGTTGCATCTATGGGGAATTGGTCCCCTGCTATGAAGTCTACGTGAACTATGCCTTTGACTAGGATGTGTGTCCCATTGAAGGACCTCAGACACGATGTCACCATGGGTTTGATCTGGCCGACCAATTCAAACTTGTCCACAATAGGGAAGGGAATGATGTTTGTGGCGGCCCCATCATCAACATGTACCCTTCAGATTCGGTGTTGGCCAACCCGAATTGTGATGAAGAGAGGCGCTATAGTCACCTGACCCCCTTCAGGATCTTCCCTAATGGCGTTGTCACAGAAAGTAAATTGAGGTGTCTGGGACTCTATGGGTATAGAGGGAAGCATGACCAAGTGGATTGCTTTCTCCTCTGCTAGCATGTTCTTGTTGACCGGAACCGCCGTTAACATGCGGATTAAAGCCTCGCAATGGGGTACAAATGTACAAGAAGATAAATCTCCCAAGGAGAGGTGACTTCAGATCTGGGTTTAGATCCTTGTCAGCAGGGTGATGTAGGCTACATAGTCATGTCAACCTTTGTCTTTGGGGGCGAAGGTGTAGATGCAAGGGGCAAATACATGGACTTTGGGATACCCTTGACGGTACTTCCCTTCAACATCTTGCCCACCAAGTGGACTTCTCGCCTTACAAGGCGAGGAGGCTATTCAGCTTTGTTGCACGAGATAGGGGCCATCGATGGTTTTGGTCCCCTGATGATGAATGGAGCTAGAGGTATTAACTAATGGGACCATGTGGCTCTGCTAGCAGGTGGCGCAAAGGTGGATGCCCATGGCAGTACTTTTAGGATGAATAGCTACTGTGAGCTCGGACCAATCACTGGTGGTGCTGGTGCACTACACTGAGGCACACAACTCACTAATGGCTACCAGGGTGGCCTAGGATCACTGTTAAGGTCAATAGTGTTGATGATGTAACTGACATTATTGGCATTGAGGGGGTCTGTGTAGACATACATAGATTGGTTTTCAGGGTGCACTGGGTTTCTTTTTTCTAGCACCAGTTTCCCTAGGTTGATTAGTCTTTGGATGTCATCCTGCAATGACAAAAAATAATCTATGTTGTGACCACATTGTTGGTGGTAGTTAAAAAATCTATCTAGCCTGAAACCCCTAGGAACCGGACTCTCATTGGGCAAGGCCAAAGAGGGATTCTTAAGGAGCTCATAGCAGCATTGATGTCTCGCGTTCGCTTCTTCTGACATCTGCTTATGCTGGATATATCCCGCTGCCAACAGTTGCTTTAGAAGCTCTGAAGGCTTCAGAGGTAGTGGGGTGTACTTTGAGTGGTCTTTGCACTCAAAGTTGGGTTTTGGTTGTGCAAATGTCTCAGGCGTAGGTGCAACAGGTTGTGGCACATGGCCCGGTTTGGGTGTAGGGTTAGCTGCTTGTGTGGCTAGTTTCTTGCTGTTCTTGCTACTGTTGCTGCTAGGTTTGGGCTTGGCCTTAGTTTCCATAGCAGTCATTGTGGTTGTTGGGGCTTTACCCTTGTTCTTTTTTGCAAAGGTGCTCTTGTAAGTGATGTAGGCTGGGTCTTTACTTGCTTCAGCCGCATCCTGTATGCTCTTAGTTTGAGCAAAAGCCTGACTAAGAGAGTGAGGAGCGAGGTAGTACAGTTTAGACTTGATGAAGTCATTCACTGTGCCCTTAAAGACGACCAGTAGGTGGGCTTCTGCGATGGGCTCACGGATTTTGTTAAGGGTTGTGCTCTAATGTTGAATGAACTTTTGGACCGGCTCTAGAGCATCTTGCTTTACGCTCATCAGCTGGTCTAGCGTGGTTTCTAGCTTCAAGTTGTACTTAAAGCGTGTCATGAACTAGGTCAGCAGCTCTTCCAAAGTTGATATGGATGAGCATGGTAATGCACGATACCCGTCCAAGGCTTTTCTGGCTAGGGACATGGCAAACACACAAATGATCATGTGTGGCCATTGTTGCAATAGCAAAAACTCAAATCTGAAGGTGACAAGATGTGCATTGGGATCTCCCTCCCCATCATATTTTGTGAAATGTGGAAGAGACATCCTTGGGGGTAATGTCAAAGCAAGGACTGTAGGGCTGATAGGGTAATCCTGGTAGAAGTCCACAACTTGTACCATGTTAGACCCAGCAACTTTGAGGCATTTTATTTCCTTAGTGAGGGTTTCGATGAGTTGAAATGCTTGGTCCAAACCTGGCGATGTTGTGGATGATTAGGGAGCTGCAGGGGTAGCTTCCACTTATGGTATGGTGGGAGAAGTAGTATGACCCATTGGTGGTGCCGTTGGGATGACCCCCACGAGCGGTGCTGCCTATGTCGTCCACCACCCAACAGGTGGTGTTGTTAAGGTGGCGACTATAGGTTGGGCTATTGGGTAGACTGCTTGTGTCACCGGTAGTGTAGACCATAACCCCGTGTTAGGCTGTGTTGACTACAAGGCTTGGTGCATTTGAGAGCGCATGAAATGAGACATTTGTGAATCTTGTGGAATGGGTTAAGAAGTAAATGGGGCCCACCACAGTGGGTGGAATGGATGTGAATGTAGGCATAGAAATAGAAGTCATGTATGCTTGTGGAAGAGGCATGGTATGAACATGTGGTAGGGTAGCCACGATTGGCGTACAATGTACTATAGGAATATACTGCTGAGCAGTCGGAAAAGGGATAGTAGCTACAGGCAAAAGAGGGTGTTGGAACATCACAGAATCAACATGGCTACCCATAGTAGCTGTAATCGTAGGTTGTGTAAGCGTGGGCATAATTACAAAGGGAGCGGTAATAAATGATAGCTTGGCCTAGAAGGACTAGTAGGAGGGACAAGAATGGGACCAGTTGAACCTCCCTTATCCGATTGGGAATCGAGTCTCTCTTGCCCATCCTGGAAAGCATCATCTTGGTTGGACGCTGTGTCCTGTTGCTCCCAAAGCCTAGCCAACTGGATTAGTTGGTCTAGAAGCCTTTGGTATGCTTGTGTTAAAGGTAAAGAAATGCTAGGAATGGGGACAAATTTCTTCCCGTTGCAGTAAGCGAACTCGAAGCTGTGTTTTTCTTCGAGTTCATGTAAATCCAAGGGCAGATTTTCCTGCACCTTTGCATAGAGGAAACTGTAATGCTCATGTTTTTGGGCCAATTCCTCAGGTCCTTGATTTTGGACTCTAAGAGATCAGTGTGTTTCCAGCATCAGATTCAATGGTTGTTCGGCACCAGTAGTGCCTTGAACCGTGATGGGAGCTTCAACGTTGAAGGTGTTGGTAGCAGTAGTTGAGAAAGCCATCGTTAAATAAGTAGTTATGCAAAAAAGTGAAAAAGTTATGCAAAAGAGTGCGAACAAACAAGGAAACCAGAAAAAAGAAAAAAAGAAGAAGAAGAAGGCTTTACATCTTGCCAGATTCTAGAGGAACCATCGAGGTGACCGACCTGCACCACACAAGACGTAAACAACCACAAATGGGTGTCAGGTTTACGCCAGTGCGCGATAGGGTGCAGAATGAGTGCAAGACTACCGTAAGATGGGAAAGCTAGCTAGCGACCAAGAAGGATTTGCATCTCATAGGATCCTTGAGGGACTGTTGAAGCAACCACTCTGTACCAGGCGAGATGGGGTACAGAATGCATGCAAGATTACCATAAGACGAGCAAGCTAACTAACAGTCAGGAAGGTTTTGTGTCTCGTAGGATCCCCGAGGGACTATCGAAGTGACTGCTCTATGCCATGCGAGATGGGGTACAGAAAGTATGCAAGACTATTGTAAGATGAGCTAGTTAGCTGGTGATCACAGGCCTTGTGTTCTGTAGGGCTCCCAGGGAACCGTCGAGATGACCAATTTGCACCACATAAAGTGCAAACAACTACAAAAGTGTGTCATGTCTACACTTATGCGAATTAGGGTGTAGAAGGCTTATAGAACTACCATGACATGTCGAAAAGACACCAAAAGGCCCTCCTTCTAGCACCAAAAAACTGTGATGACTGAAAACGTCGGCGGCTGGAAAACACCGAGAGGTCAGTGGGCACGACAGTTTTGACCCCATACCTGTGGGAGGGCCATGCTTGATGTGTGCAGATACGGGGTACCCTAAATGGTCTGGTTGATCAGACAAGAACTTAATTGACATCTATATAGCCTTTTGCAATGTATAGTTTGGGAATAGAAATGAAAGTGCAAAGTAATGCTTGAGAGTAAATAAAGTAGGGGAAGTAGTGCAAAAAAAATGCAACAATAAGTAGGAAGCAAGATAAAGTACAATTAGAAAAATGCACCACTTCGAAGCTACAAGCTTGCTTTTTCAAGGTGGATACAGTCGATTGCATGACGTGGTGGAGTGCAGAGATCCCGAGAGTAACCAAGACATGTAGAGAAAAATAGGTTGTACGCTTGGGTGCAGCCTTAGGCCCTGACAATGCAGGGATTCTACCAAGATGGTAGAAAGGGAATGGAAAAAAATGCCAATTGAAAATGCTAATTGTTTGCACTATCAAACAGAAAGCTTAGAATGCTTGATGTCACAATGTGCCAGAAAGAGAACTTGAGTGCCAGAGAGAGGAAAAGTTGAAGACTTCAAAAAATCTTTGAACTTTTTGAATGCTGCTTGTTGGAAAAAATTTGAACCCTTTGAATGCCATTTTCCAGAAGATTCCCAACAACCAAAGATAGTCCAACCCCTTGAGCACTGCTCATCAGGGTATTTATAGGGCTAGAGGGCATGCGAAAGGGGTGGTTTGGATGCCACATGCCCTGGGCCCATGTTCACTTGCTAGTGCCACACGTGTCATGTATGACCGTTGGACCAGAAAGACCATTGTAATGCGAACCTACTATGCCATAACTGTGAGCTTGCCACACCATAATTGCATTGTCAGCATCTGGAGATGTGTGTCAATGGTCTAATTAGGTGAAGTGCATTGATGTCGCACAACCACCCACATGCCTTGCTATGCTTTGTAGCGTAACATGCTTGGCGTAGCGTAGCACCTTGTCATGCATTTCGCTACATGTGTGTTGCATGCTTGCTACACTACATAGTGTAGCGTAGTGTAGCAATTGGCCTTAGTCACGAAAGCTTTGCCGATTTGCAAACTTTGCTTCCATAAGACTTGCAAACTTGCCGATTCCTCCCTTTGAGCTACCTTCTGTCTTTTTCGCAGGATTACTATGCCTCGCTACACCTTGTAGCTTAGTATAGCATAGCAACAGACATGGTCTGCCACTTCTTGATGGAAAGGGACATTGCTGAAGGAGTTAAAATTAGGTGTGGGGACTAGTAGTGAAGCTGTTGCCATGCTACGCTATGTCACGTGGCGTAGCGTAGCATAGCACTCCATTCTGCAATTGTCTTCTGAAGCTTGCTACGCTACATAGCGAGGCATAGTAGACTTCGTGACCTAGAAAACTTGCCAAACTGTTTCGTGCATCCAAAATGTTGTTGCCAACTTCGTGCACCGTTTCTAAGCAGGTTGTCAACTTGGCAAGCTACTTAGGTGGATAGGCAAGATGACCCATAGAGCCTATTTTCACCTAAAGTAGAAAATTTTCTGAACTGGTTGACCTAAGCTCAGAATGTTCTCCTCCTGAAGAACTGCCATGGTGCTACGCGAGTTGCAAGGCCTGGTGAAGCAAAAATGACCCTACATTTTTGGGGTGTTTCAACAAGTGCAAGTGATTGATCCACAAGACATTCCAAAACCTAGAAATTCTTTATTTTTCCATGTCAGAGGCCATGTGTATGCCAAACATTGATTTGGTCGTGTATAACAAATATATTCAAGGATTCAACAGAATGTTTGTTTGGTCTATCAATAAAAAAGAGAAGAAAGAACACAGCTAGTTGTTGCATACTGTTGTATATAATTCAATCACCTAGTTCAGATTGTGGGGTCAAAAATATCCAAAATGAAAATTTACATGACCCAAATCTAGAAGAATTTCGGTAATCAGCTACTGGGTATGGTCTTTTCATCACTTCAATAGGCTTTCAGCTAAGCTGGATAAATTTCCATCAAGCTATTATATTCCTTAAATATCTCGCAGCTACCTTTGGTTAAATTATCAGGCTACGCTATAGTGTGACTATGTTTGCCTTTTAATCCAGTTGATGAAGCTGCCACCCTGAAGCACAAAATTTTTTTTACAAAATTTGGCTTTTAATCCTCAATTATTTCGTTGGACAAAATATCCCTATGATCATTGAAAGTAATTTCATATAAAAATGTGAAATTTAATTACCTTTGTTTGTCCCTGTTTTTGTTCCATTATGTTTTTTTAATCTAAGGTTCCATTTTGTTTTTTTAATCTGAGGGTAGCAGTACATAGGCTAGCGGTGCATAGCCTCGGAGGCTAACAATTTGGCGCTAGCATTTTTAAATTTTAGACATCAAGCTAAACTAGTTTTATTAGAGTCAAATGTTAAATTGGTACCAGAAAATTAAACACGTAAACTTTTTTTATATCTACAGTGCTTTAATAACCCCATTTTCCAAGCCTCACCCAATACAAATTTGATATTTCTTCAACGAGTTCAATAATATAACCAAATTGATGAATGTAAAAAATGAAACTGGTGTTCAAGAAAAACTAAATTGATATACGAACCAGAAAAATTGATCTTACAAAAACGTTATTTGTACCTTATCAATAACATTTGTTGTAACATTATTATTATACGTTAACGTTGTCTCGTCATGCCTTTACCGCAACTTGCAGTTACGAAGGCTAAAATTGTCGATATTATTAAACATACTTTCGAATGGGAAATATTATTAATCACACTTAAGTAGTGGTCTAAGAAATGAAATCATTGCTTAAATATTTGATACTATTAATAGCAGCACAACCTTATCATTATCCCAATGGTTTTTCTTGGGTATGACAAATTATTTGAATTGACCTCAGAGTTAGTTATGGTAGCCTTGTAGTTACTATAAAGGTTTTGGCTTAGTAGTAAGACTTTTGTTTCGGAAGCTCTTAAGTCATGGGTTCAATTTTAGTGAACAATGTTGAGTTATGAAGTTTTATTTGGACCATATTTCTTAGGGTGTACCTGTATTTCAATTACTTTAGGTTCCAACACCCATAATAAAGGTTTTATTACATCCACCATAAAGGTTTTGTTAGGGTATGATTAAGCAAATGATCTAATATGATAATAATGTTTAACTTTTAAGATCACACAACTCGATAGGCTATGGTGACAAGTCAAAAGTAGGGTAATAAAAGAAGTAATATTTCAAATTAATGTTGACATAGTAAAAACACTATATTGCATGATGAGTAGCAAGTAGTCCTTTCCCCCAAACGTACAAATCATTAGCGTGCATTAGCAATCTAGTTAAATTCCATGGACTTAGCACTTAAGTGTGCCTATAGACAAAGATAGTGATTTTGGGAAATATGATTGTTGTCTTCTTAGCTCTCACTTGTGTAAGCTCATTTGCATGGTTACATGTCAACCAAGGCATATGATATTTATTTATATTTTATATTTTTATTTATTTAATCATAAGTGTAAAGGAAAGATAATTAATTGGGAAATTAACTACTTTAATTATTTAATGGCTCTTAAGCTAACTTGCTTAACATAAGCATTTAAGCCCATTTTCTATACACATCCTGAACTTGAAGTAGCACTATTGGATTACTAAGTGTCTATTGTTGGGCATACCAAATAGCCACTACTGGGATTACCAAACATTAAACGATATGTTCAAAGTGGTCATACTTATGTGTTCATTATTAGAAGCATTATATAACTAAAGACAAGAACATAAATTACTTTAATAATAAAATGCATGAAATACACATTAATCTATTCCAAGTGCTTCAAGGAGTATCAAGAATCTCATTTTTATTGTCGTCATTTCAATGTGTTGAGCTACAATGATGCTCGAATAAGGATCTATACAATTGCTTGAAGTCCTACTATGGGCACTCAAAAAATACATCTTGTTGAAACACAATGCAAAAGATATTGGCACCAAGAGAAGTGCCATGCAACTATGAAGGGAAAATGGTTCACTAACCCCTTATTCCTACTGAACCAAGAAGACAATGAGGATCCTCCCTCTTGGGGTTATCAACATGAAGATTCTCAACCCCTTGACTCTAGTAAAGGGGCCTTGAACCTAAACTTATAGTCCACTATTAATAATTCTAGTTCAAGAAAGAGTAGGTCCCATGATCGTGGAGGCTTCAAAAGTGAGAATCAAGGTAGGGGCTTGGGTAGGTACCATGATGATGATAAATCTTATGATTATGGCTGTGACAAGGGAAGAGTAGGTGGCAAACACCATGATGGTGGTAGTCCTCCTTCCTGACCTTTTCATTTGCATTGTCTTCTTCCTCTAAATTTGATTGAAATTGTAGAGGATGAAACCACGATGGAGGTGAACAATGGGACAACAATGATCATAGGCCCTACCATGAACAAAGGGGTAGCAGAGGACATCATAGGCATCGCCAAAATCTTGATGATGATAAGCCTTTACTTGAAACTCTTAGCATGCTGAACATCACATAGGTAGTCAAAATTCCAACTAGGCCTGTGAAAGATAGCCGAATAAAGTAGTTGGATATGAACAATATCCCCAAATTTGAATGGGGATATAACTCAAATTCACATATCCATCTTCAACCCTTTCACAATGCCTATGCCTTGTAGAACATCAAAAACAATTGACAAAGTCTTAAGTTGTTTCCTAGAATACTTATAAAATAATCTAAAAATTGGTGCCACTCTTTTGAGCCAGAATCAATCCGAAGATGGAGTATGATGCTTGACCTATTTAATGACAAATATCAAGTGTGCTCTTGAGTATCCAACTTGAGAAAGAAAATCCAAGGTTGGCAATATGGAACACATGAACCCTTGGATGTAGCCATGGGTAGGTATTATTCCCTTTTGCATAGATGTCTTGGTAGTGGTTATTCTCAACGGAAGCAACTTCACCATATCATAGATGGGCTCCTATAAAAAATGAGAAGAACTATTTCAATAGATATTTTTTTTCTTTTAAATAAATCTTCTTAATTGTAAAAAGAAATTGATATTATAAGTAAGCAGGAAAACTTATATTCAACCAATTACATATTATAATATTTCTAATTCTTGCAATTTTTGTCATTGTAAATGACATTTATTTAATACTTGTCATTTTCTACTATATAAAAAAGATGTTATGAAAAAGAAAAAATATATTGTAATTTAGAATAGAAAAAAAATATGAAGTTGAAAATACAAAAAAATCAAGTAAATGATAATAATAAGAATAATTAAATGTGAATAAATAAACTAGAGAAGACAAAAGCTTCTATGAATATTTGTACTTAAACTATAGAAAGTATAGATCTATATGGAGAAATAGCTTATAAGGAAAAATTTTGCTTATCTAATAAGAATATCATTATCTCAAATATTCAAACTAATGTTGATAAGAAGGTTATTATTGATGTTAAGGATTCTTGATGTAAGATTAACATTAGATAATGAAATGAAGGTTATTCAAAAGTTGAGCACTCATTTTCTAGTAAATGTTACTTTGATACAAATATTGATTTTTCACCACAGCTTTCTACCTCAAATACTTTTGTAATTTTAATTTGAAGCATGGATGTTGAAAATGATGTAGATGTTGTTAGGACTAGAATCTTCTTCCCTACTAAAAGTTAATTTTCTTTTCTTTATTTTTTAGAGCATTAATTCTAAGGCTATATGTTTGAGTAGACATTCTTAAAATTGGAATTTTTGTTCTTTTCACGTTATTTTTAATATTTTCTACTTAATGTTAAGCATGTAATGTACTATGAAATTTTTGCTTATTTTTCAAATATTTTTTGGGCTTCAACACCCTTAGATCTCAAATGTTTAGTCTAAGTATAATCAAGAAAAATATAATGTTCATCCTTAAGATCTCATGATTCACATAGCCTACATATGTATTCTTCTCTATGAAGTTATATCCATCTTCTTCTTTCTATCATAAGATGATGTAAACTCAAATGAAGTTTGTTGATGATTAAAACTATAATTGATAGAAAATTAACTTTTGAGTTTAACTACTTACCTTTCGAAATAAATTTTTTCTTACCTTCTACATTTGACTATAACTTTGTGAGAACCCACCCACCATTGAATCAACTTATGAATGTGCTTTTAGTTACTTTGTATCTCCTTTAAGGAGATATCTCATCTTCAACTATTGTATCCCTTGCAAATACCATCATTGTTATTTTGTATCTTTAACAACTACTTTAGAAAATTTGATTTGTTCAAATTTTACTAGTTTTTAAGCATAATAATAAAGTAACAAACAACTTTTGAAAGTAGATAACACTTTAATAAAAAAAAAATAGGATCTCTATAATTTCATGTTTAATTCATCAAGTAAAAATATCTTTTGTATAGTTTTAATGACTTTCCAATTTTTAGCTATAAGACTCAGTCCCCAAACTCTACATCAATATAATATAATATGATAAATAAATGTATGACTTATGGTAACTCTAAGTTATGAATTCAATTTTGGTGAGTAATACTAAGTTATAAGTTTTAGTTTGATTATATGTCTTGAGGATAGATATTATTTTAAAGAAAATGTTTCAAGTTCTAAAATCTACCACCTAGGACGATCTAAAAGATTTGTTTTCTAACATTCCATGTCTAAACTCTTAATGTTTTACATTTATTTTAATTTCATAGAGAGCTTTTATTCTTATTTCTATTACATACTTAATGCATTTATCCTATCTACAATTATTATTTATATATTAAAGACCAAAGCATCTAAAAGAGTCCATAATTTGGACATTTTCATCATCAAATTTAAAATTATACTACATATTTCTCATACCCCATATTATTATAAACATGGTATTACATCTATCTTGTTAATTCATAAGGACTAAATAAATTTTAAATGGTGTATTCTAAAACAAAATTTTAATCTAATGGCAAATAGTTTTTCTCTTACAATATATTAAATAATATAATCATAAATTTTGGTTCTAAAAATTATATAAAATATTAAAATTAAAATAACTAGCTGAAAGAATATGAGAAATGAATATATATGATAGCCAAAGACTCAAATAAAATAAAATGCTTTATAATTCAATTATCCATAAAATTCAATATGCTGAAACGAAACATTCATGAAGTATTAATTTCATTTACATTGATTTATGAAGAATAAATAAAATTTTCAATAATTCATACATGAAAGAAAAATTGATGCATGTGATACAAAGGAAAATGAAAAAGAATATGAGCTTAGTATGAATATGCTTAATGTTGGTTTTCATTTCAAGTTGAGACAAATTATAGGCTATACATATATCCTTAGTACTAAACCACAAACTCAATCTCAAATGAAATTAAGGAAAAAGTACATATGTATCATAAATTTCATAAACCTTTTTGACCTTCATTTCCTTTAAAAGTAATAATAAAAATGAACATAAAATAATGGCGATATCCTTAGTTTATGAAATCCTAGAAGAATAATACAAAATGTATCGTAATAATAATCATGGACTTCTTGTGTGAAAATTGTTCATTGATAGAAGTCATTGAGATTCTTATTCACCATTGTAATTTAATCTCTTTGAAATTGAATTAATATAAATTAACTTCATCCCAATGAGTAAGCAAGCACAGAGCATAAATAGGTTTTCAAATTTATTATTTACCTATGCCATGCAATGGATGTATTATGTATAAGATTGGAGCAAAGATTAATGAATAGATTTAGAGTATAATTACTTGTAATCGTAAATACTCCACCAATCTTTAGGAGGTTTCGTTTATTAATTATTACTTATTCTAGCTATTAATTAATGGTATAACCTCAATATTTATTTTTCTATAGCTTGATCGACACATGAAACTATTATGCATGGATTTTATGTAACATTATGTTAAACAAGACATTTAAATATTGTAGAAAAAAAATTTGTGAAGAAAAAATTGTGAAAAGGTGTGATATGCATAGTAGAGTAGGTAAACTATATAGAGCATATAATTTTTGCTGCATGTCCACAATGCAAAGGTATGATATTCATCATGTGCATGACGATGTAATTTTCACTACAACAAATTGTATAATACTCAACCACACTCTTCTATGCATTTTTCTTATATCAACTATGGTGAAAGTAAGTTATGCTATGCTTTTTTTAGCTGATGTAGATGATGAATTTGTCAAATTTCTTTTAAATTGTTTACAGTTGTTGATGAGTGGTTGGATATTGAAACACTCCACCATACAAGCCACGAGTGTTTGCATGCAACTTGATCATAATCTGTGGATGGCTAATCTAATCTCACTAATAGTTGAGGTTTAGTTCATGATCATTGTTTTCTCACATTGAGATAGTAAAGTTCAAGTTATATGGTTTAACTCTTGGTGAGACATATGATACATTAATGTTATTTAGCTTTAATTATTCGAAACACCAACATAATGAAAGTAAAGATAAAATCTAAGGATAAAATCTAAATGTAAGTATGATCAAAATGTAAATCTATGCTAGCCTATGATGATAAGTATCTACTCCTAGTTTTTCATACACATCAAGGGCTTATGTAACTATCATTAGGATTACCAAGTGAATCCACTACTAAGTGAATTGATGAATTGTAAATTGGCTACATCAACTAGGCCTCGTTGACTAGAACCCTTTGAATAAGCCTTATCGAGGCATAATTTGATGCATTGACATGGCCCCATTGACATAGGCTCTATTTTTGCCTATAAATACATACCGCTATGTTTATGGCATGTCTTGTCATAGTTGTAGTTGACCTCTTGCAATTTTGTCATTTGGAAGTTAGAATATTTTTCTAAGTGTCCATAGTAGGATTCCAGAATATACTTATCTTTATTCAATCACTATTATACCTTAGCATAATAGTGTGTGCAACAATAAAGATAAACTTTTTGATAAACCTTATAGCACTTTGAAATAGATTAATCATTTATTTATGAATTTAATGTTTTATGTAATTTCCTTTAATGCTTTACATAATTAAATAATTAATTAGGCTAAGCTAAGCTAAGTTATGCTAGATTAAGTAGTGATTAATTAAGCACATAAGTACGACCAGTTTAAGCATACACTTAGCACTTGGTAATCCTAGTAACACTTAATGTTTGATAACCTAGTAGCATTAACCATGTTCAGAATGTGTACGACAAGTGAGAATGGATGCTTATGTTAGGATTAGTTAAGTGTAACTAGTTGAATTAAATTAGCAATTTCATTATCTTATTTTATTCATTATTCTTTATCCTTAGGTAAACTAAAACATAAAACATAAAAATGTTTAAAACCATATGCTTTAGTTGCACTCAACCATACATTTGCATTTCACAAGTGTAATTGGAAAGACAATGATTCCAATAGTTAGTGTCACTTCCTAGAGACCTATGTACTTACAAGGCTATAAGTCGATAGAATTCAACTAAATCACACTTGAACACTTAGTGATTCATATGGTTGAGCGTAGGGGATACTCCCCACTCATCATTGATGTTGTTTCCAAGGACTTGTAGTTTGATACATGTACTATCTAGGACTTAGTGAATATTATTTAGGATTGTTGGATCAAACCCTAAGGTCATAATCATTCAAATATATAAATATATATAATTAATCAAAACTATAATACAAGCACACTAAGAAATTATTTCTAACAACAATTTCTTCTTCTTCTCATAGACAAGATGATTCTAAGTCAATAGTACCATAAGAATGCAGAGTGGTGTACACTCATCCTAATGAGTTTGTACCCAGTTTTACTTACATCCTCTATTAGGATGAACAAATGCAATGGCAAGAAATGGAGGGGAATGTTCTATTGCCATCTGACTGATTTGTTCCCAAGATTCTACTCTAAACCCTTACAAGGTTGGACATTGAGGAGCTTCATGGAGAGTATGTTGTGAAAGATCCTGACTTTTGGAACTACTATCCCACTAAAACATAATGCAAACGAGATTGGTAATAGGTAAAGCACTACGAAGCTATGAAGGGAAAATAGTTCACTAATCCCTTGTTCCTACTAGATCAAAAGGATAATGAGGAGCATATTTTCAAGGGTTCTCAACATGCAAACTCTCCACCTCTTGACTTTAGTAAAGGAGAGACAAACCCAAATCTTAAATCAGTGATCAACAATCCAGGTTCTAGTAATAGGGAGCCCCATAGTCATGGGAGTTCTAAGAAAGGGAATTGCAACAGGAACTTAGACAATCATAATAATGATGACTCTAAGGATCATGGCTATGAAAAATGAAGGGGAAGTGGTAGACATCATGGTGATGATAGTCTTCCTCCCTCTTTTCCCTCTTCATCTGGTTTTGCTTCCTCCTTTAAATTTGAGTAGAACAGTAGATAATGGGATAACAATGATAATCACAGAGATTTCCATGAAAAAAGTGATGGTAGAGGACATCACAAATGTCATCAAGATCATGACATTGAACCTCTACTAGCCACTTTAAATATGCTCAACATCATAGAGGCTATTAGAATTCCTATTAGGCATGTGAAAGATAGTCAAATCAAGAGGCTATACATGAACAATATCCCCATATTTGAGTGGGGATATAACTCAAATTCTCAAACATATTTACAAGCCTTTCATGATTCTTGTGACTTACAAAATATTGAAAATAATTGGCAAAAGCTCAACCTATTCCCTTGAATACTCATCAAGGAAGCAGAAAGCTAGTAATGATCTCTAGAACCAAAATCAATCCATCGATGGAGTACAATGTTAGAACTATTTAATGACAAGTATCAGATGTACTCTAGAGTGTTAAACCTATGAAGGAAAATCCAAGTTTAGAAATAAGGAATACATGAACCCTTGGATGCCACCATGGACAAGTATTATTTTCTTTTGCATAGATGCTCTAGCCATGGTTATTCTTAATGGGAGCAACTTCACCATATCATAGATGGGATCCAATTATAAATGAGAAGAACTCTTGGGGTCTACACCCAAGGGAGACTATCAGAACTAAGAGTCCATCAGATTCAAGGGTTGATTGAGCAAGTTGCAAAAGAAGAAGGTGAGTTGAGAGAATGAGAAATTGCTAAGGAGTATAATTAGAATCCTTCCATTAGAAAAAGGGAGGTTTGATTCTATGATAGTAAGGGGAAAGCATCAATTGATGAGGTGGTGCAATGAAAAACCTTGTCAATTAAAAATTCATTATCTAAAAGTTTGACAAAGGTTGAAAAAATATATAAAGCTTTGGATGAAAAATTTTAGAATGCTCTAAAAATTGTAGAAGAATCCAAAGACCAAGGTAGTGATTATGACCGTAGGAGAAGGAAAGTAGATAAAAATGCCTAGCAAAGGGGTAAAGGCAAGGCTATGACAATAGAAGAGGTTGTGGAGTCAGAATTAGATGAAGATAGTGGGTGTGACATCTACCAATATGAACATTCCAAGGGATGTTTCCCTATTATGTCACACTTATAGGAATATGGGGTGCATGCTCTAAATACTAAACTAGCACAAAGGCAAGCACCTAGAAGGTTTCCTTATCCTCAAGGAAATCCAAGATAATTCCACCTCTAACAATAAGCTTATTATCCAAGTGGAGCTCCATCACAACCATATGAATAGTATTAATAGTGGCAACAGCCACGATCATGGGGGATGGCATCACCAAGGCAGTAGTACCCTTACAAGCAGCTAGATTTGTATGGGTACTATGATAAGAAACCAATGTCTCTACATGACTCTTCTAGTCATGCTAATTTTTAGCACCACTACTACCCTCCAGAGTATAACAAAACTCATTCTCCATCTACTAGAGGAGAAGCCCCATATCCCTATCACCTTCCTCATCCTTTAGCAGATGCTCATCCATTGTCAACCTAATTATCACATGCTCCATTCATGTAGGGTGGGCTTCTAAACTAGCTCCAACAATGTAATGCTACCAGGGCTGTTAACTTATAGTTGATTCCTAAGCTGAGTGGTTAGGAACCAAGATCTCATAAAAGACCATTCTTCTAAATTAATAGCCCTACTAAACCTTCACCTACTTATGTGGCTAGTTGCCCTGTATCTCCTTCATCCTCTGCATCCATTCCTTTTGATAATTCTTCAAACCAAACACCTCCCAAGATCTGCATAGTTATGTTAACCCATGTTGTATATGATTGGATGAAATCTAGCAACCTTCCTAGGAAAAGTTCTAATCTTGGAAGTCCTCTCATCTATTTGCAAATTACTAGGAATGAGCCATGCAAGGTTCTTCTTAAATCATGTGATAAAGTTAATATGATTTAGCATGAAATGTACAATACCTAGAACCTATCTCCTCTTAAGAAGAGCAACATCCATTTAGAATTGGCAGACTAGTCCATCACTATTTAATTAGAATTAGTAGAAGATATTGTAAGTACTATTTATGAGTGGTTGTTTCCTGCTAATTTCCTGGTAATCAAAGTTGACAATTTCAAGGGGAAATTTCTAATCATTATGAGAGTGACTTGGTTAAGTAATCTTGATGCATGAATGGGAATTAAATATCTTTTCCTAGAAATTACCAAGGAAAATGCATTTAGAAAGATTAAGAAGACATGAGTTCCATGCATCACGTACAATGATACAGGGTGCAATTGCGTGTAGAAACTCTAGTCCTTGAAAAGAGCATCTATTTCTATATGCAAATAGTGTGTAAATGAGGTAAATATTCAAAGGTTCCTATACGTAGTAGCCAAAAAATATGAGGGTACCAAATGGTTGACAGCTAATCCTGGATGTAGCACACTTTGCAAGGAACCTATTGAGAGCCTAACATGTGCATATGCTAAAGCCATGGATGAGCTGGAGTAAGTTCATCACCAACTCTTTGATGATGCAAATTATGATACCTATTGGGGAGAGCTAGAAATCCCTAAAACTTTTAAACAAGAGCCCTTAGAGTTAAAAACTCTACCTACTAGCATGGAGTATGCATTTTTGAAAAATGGCAAGCCAGTAATCAATGTCAATCTTGCTCCTGAATAGAAATAGATGCTATTGTGGGTGGTTAACAACTGGCCAACAACCTTTGCTTGGTCATATCTTGAATCACAAGGACTAATCTTAGGATATGTCACCATCATATCTACACTAATCTAGTGATAAAGCCAAAGAGGTGGCTGCAATAGTGATTGAACCCCAAATTGAATTAGATTGTCAAAGAGAAAATTGAATAACTCCTCAAGGCAAGGTTGATCTATTCCATTGCAAATAGTAAGTGGGTTAGCCCACTTATGATTATGCCAAAGAAAAGTAGCAAGTGGTGGGTCTACATTGACTTCCAACTATTGAATATGGTAACATTCAAAGAACACTTTCCATTGCCATCTGTGGATCAACTGTTGGACACTATATTTGGGCAATACTATTATAGCTTTTTGGTTTATTATAGTCGCTATAACCAAATCTAGATCGCACTAGAAAATTAGGCCAAAACAACATTCATGAGTCCCTGGGGGGACTTTTGCATATCAAAAGATGCCTTTTAGTTTGTGTAATGCTACAACAACATTTCAATGCTTGGTCTTGAGCATTTTTCAACAAAAAATTGGTTTTAGAGTGGAATTCTTCATGGATGACTTCTCCACCTATGGCATCACATTTGAGCAAGCCTTGGACCACTTTCATCAAGTGCATAAAAGGTGTGTGAAGGAAAATCTTCAGCTCAATTAATAAAAGAGCCATTTAATGGTCCAAGAGGGCATTGTACTGGGGCACATAATTTCTTAGGTAGGGATTGAGGTGGACCCTAAAAAGATAAGGGTCATCCAAGAAATAACTAGCCAATAGGAAACCATTAAATATGTCCAATCATTCCTTGGACACACTAGCTACTATCGACATTTTATAGAGAATTTCGCTAAGATCATAAAATTGTTGGTAAAGCTTACAAAGAAAGAAGCTCCATTCATCTAGATCAAGAATGCAAAAATGCATTCTAGAGCATCAAGTAGAAGCTCATAGAGACTCTAATTCTACGAGCACCTAATTAGTCTAGACCATTTCATATAACAACAGACACATCAAATTATGCCTTGGGAGCCATGATTACATAGTTGGATAACAAGAAACATCCATATTACATCCACTGTGCAAGTCAAAGCATTGTGGGTGCATAGGTAAATTACATCAAAATTGAGAAAGAACTAATGATGGTGGTGTATGATCTAGAGAAGTTCAAGCACTATATGCTTGGATACAAAGTATTTGTGCACAGTAACCATAGTGCCATTCGCTTCCTTGTGAACAAGCCAAAGGTGAGCCCCTGTATCATATGGTGGTTGGTGATCCTGTAGGAGTTCAATCTTACAATGATAGATCAAAATATGATTGAAAATGTTGTTGTTGATCACTTGTCTTAGTTACGATGGGATAATAAAGAAGAGGAGAGCTCACTCTCTAACTAATTTCTTGATGAACTTCTCTTTATAAGTGCAATAAATGAACAAGTACCCAATGAACCAAAATGATATAATAAAATCCTTACTTATCTTCTCACTTAAGAGATGCCACAAGATCTAGACTATAGAAACAAACAATAGTTTCTTCATCAAGACAAAAGGTTCATGAAAATAAATAGACACCTTTACAAGGTCTGTGTCAATGGCCTAGTTCGTTGGTATGTACTTGATGCTGATCAACTATGGGTTCTCCAGGATGTTGATGAGGGTCCTTGTGGGGGAAACTATGCTAGGAGACACATGGCCATTAAGATCCTGATGGAAGGGGTAGTATTAGCCAACCATCTTCAAGGATTTCCACCAATTTCTCCACTCTTATGAGTGCTATTAATGAGATGGTGGGATGACCACACAAATGGAGAAACCTCAATAGTGGATTCAACCATTAGAACCCTTAAACATCTTGGGCATCAACTTCATTAGTCCCATCATGCCCATGTCAAATGAAAAGGCATACATAATCATCACCATTAATTACTACATAGAATGGGTAGAAGTAGTAGCTGTCATCAACTGCACATTATCTACTACTATGTGGTTTGTACAAAAAAATGCTATAAATAGGTTTGGGATCATATGTGCACTAATTTCTAACAACGATACCCATTTTGTAGACACTACCTTTCGTAAGCTTATGCAACACTTAGGGGTTGAACATAAGCTAACAACACCTTACCATCGCCAAGTTAATGGTTAAGAAAAAGTTGCTGATAGAGAGATCACGAGGATCCTAATGAGAACTGTTGGTAAATATAAGAGATACTGGAGCAAAAAACTCAACAATGCCCTTTAGGAATACCTCTAAACATGTAAACTTCCTATAGGTTACTCTTCCTATGAGATGATGTATGAAAAATTACCAGCTCTACCTATCCAATCCAAGATCTATATACTTTCAATAGCCTATGACTTAGACTTTAATCTTAGCTTAGCACAAAAATAAAGATTAATTAACTTGAATGTGCTAGATGAAAATTTATTGGTAGCCTTATCCTTCAATGAAATGCATAATGCATTCAACAAAAAGTGTCGTGACCTTAGAATATGGAAAGTAAAATTTCAACCTGGAGATAAGGTCCTCTACTGGAACCCCACACACATACCTTAAAAGACAAAGGTCCAAATGTTGTGGAAAGGGTCTTATATTGTCTATGAAACCTTTTCTTTTGGGTTCATGTTAATCTACAAACTTGAAAGCCCAAAAAAAAAGTAGGTAGTCAACATGCAATAAGTAAAACCTTTCCATGAACCTAAGTAAGCTAGTACAACAAATGCCTCATCGAATGAACAACCATGCTCAACTTTTTAGATCTCCTCCTTAAAACTTAGTCATGGGGGAGATGACCATCCATGTTAATCATTATAGTGACTCCTTAGTTTTTCATCTTTTTGTTTTTCACATTTTTTTTTACACTTTGTTATTTTTACAACCTTTTGTTTTATGCCTTCTTTATCTTACACATTTTTGTTTTTACTTTACCAATTTTTTCAATTTTTGTTTTACAAAATTATTAGTACATTTTATCTTTCTTGAATATTTTATAATTTCTTATATATTTTATTCTATTTTGATGTGATTTTCTCATGATTTTTGCTAATAAAGTGCCTTATTGCCAATAGGGCATAATGATGTTATAGTTGTTTGCTAATGGTGGTTTGTACTTAACATTTTTGATTGTTAATGTCTAGTTTCTATTTTTTAATTTTGATGACTGATAACTAAGACAAAGTTTCATTTTTCATGGAATAGGCAATGAGTCCACGTCATCCACCCATCTACAAACTCTATGGTTTTCTTTGTTTTTGAAACATGAGGTTCCTTTTCATTAATAAAACCTTAACAAACTTATGACCTTGGTAATTTCTAGACTTGGGAAGGATTCAATAGTTTGAAGATGGTGTGACCTCAAAGGGATTCAAATCTCTCTATAGCTTCTACATCTTGTGTGCAAGTGTGTTTTCCATGGATCACTTAACATTTCATGTTGACCAATAACAAGAAGTTGAATAAGTCTTTGCACGATGTGGTTTTCATTGAAATATCCATAAAAATCTAGATGTGTGTGTGTGTGTGTATGTATGTATCTATGTATGTATGTATATAACAAAAAAATGATGGAAATTCAAAGCACACCTCTTAGACACAATAAATGGGCTACAAGCACTAGTTATGAGACTAGAAAAACATGTTACCCATGCTTGAAGGTCCCTTCTAACAAAGGCCTTTTCTTGCTTCCTACTTCTCTTTTCTTCTCTAAAAGTGATGAGTAGCTAGGTACCCCTACATCCAACCATACAAATCACAAGTTTTCATGTGTAATTCAGTCAAATTCAGCAAACTTTGTAGTGTCTAGAACACTAGTCTTCTATGAAGTGAATCTTTTCCTTAAGGTCAATCATTGTCTTCCCAATTACACTTGTGAAGTACACTGATATGGTTAAGTGTAATTGAGGCATCTGATTTTTATCATTTTGTATTTTATGGTTTGGTGTTCAAATGAAGATAACATTAATTAGATTAATTAATTTAAACTAACTAATTAACTAGTGTCTAACTAGTCCTAACATAAGCATCTGGTCCCACTTTCTATACACATCCTGAATCCATAGATCCATTACTAGGTTACCAAGCACTACGCTACTGAATGTACCAAGCAATAATGTTGCTAGGATTGCCAAGCAAATATTTTTTACACTCAAAGTGGTTGTACTTGTGTTTAATCTATTTTGCTTAATTGCTTCATTAACTCAATTACAAGAAAATATTTAATAAATAATTAAAAACATTAAATGCATAAATAAAATATTTAATCTATCCAGAATGCTGCAAGGTTTATCAAAAAGTTCATATTTATTGCCACACACACTATCACGCTCAAGTACAATAGTGCTTCAATAAAGATCCATACAGTCAATAACTCCTACTGCGAGCACCCGGGAGAAAAATTCTAACTTTGAAATGAACAAACTATAAGAGCTTTGTTGTTACTAAAATCTTGATTGCCATAAATGTGGTTGGTGGGTGCATATTTATAGTTGAATATAGACACTACATCAATGGGGCTTCATTGACACATGATATGATACA
The DNA here is from genome assembly GCA_015680685.1 of Gnetum montanum. Lineage (NCBI taxonomy): Eukaryota > Viridiplantae > Streptophyta > Gnetopsida > Gnetales > Gnetaceae > Gnetum > Gnetum montanum. The sequence goes on along the minus strand of MNCI01028043.1, from coordinate 1,008,511 downwards.
TTGACAAGAACTCATCGATGTAGCCAATAGAACAACGACTCATCATACCTTCACAATTGAATGAAAACTCATCCTTGAGTTCTTTATAGAAACTAAGAAGGTATGGAATTATTAACTAACCTATCACAAACAAAATAGATAGACTGACTTGACAAAAAATGAAGTGCACAGGTGTACATATCAACACATTATAAAAATGACAGTGTTCAAATACAATTGAACACCATGACATGACTCTTCAAAATTGAATAGCACATTCCTTGATGGCATGAATTTTGATGGAGAAGATCAAATAGTCCTAGGGGGTGATGGCTCTTGAGGTTTTGAGGGACCTTCTCCAACTTCGCACATGTGTGACAGTTAAGGTGGCTATGACTGTCTTGCTACTACTGCAACTTCTGGTAGGAGGCAGAAAACATCTAGTCATGCTTTCATTTTCTCCTCCTTACTTCTAGGATCATGCATCATCCATGTAGCTTTCCTAATGTGGGTCAAAATGGGCATGTCCTAGGGACATTGTATTACTAGAAATAACTCCTTCACATTGATGAACTAGGCAATGAATTATTTGCATTCACTATCAAATACTCTAACTGTATCCTTTAACTCCTAGTAATCATTCATAATTTTGGCTAGGTCCTCAGTAGTTGATCATTGATTTGTGAAGCATGCTCTGAGAACTTCAAGTTCAACATTTGTAGTCTCAAGCTTTTGCTTGGTGTCTTTATGGTGCTTAAACTCTTCCTTGTATAACAAATATGAGCTATCCACTTACTTTTCTAACTCTAATTGTGGTCATCTAACTATCAACATAGCCAGGTTTGTGTATTAGAGATTGGCCAACTACATGTACTTTATCATTTTTTCTATCTACAACTCATTTAAGAAGATATCTACTTTATTGTCAACATCAATCCCATCAATGATAGACTACCAAACTTCTCTTCCTTATTGGAGTTGCTGGAGGGCTTCATTTATTTTCTCCTTCATCATTTAGATGTGTTTCTTGTTGACTTTATTTTGTAGTCCAACCTAGTCTCTATAGTAATCTTTAACTTTTTCAAGCTTCATGGTTTCGTTCTTCTAGGTGGTAATTTCCATAGCAGATTTCTGGCACAAGGCACGAACTTCCTCCATTGATAGATTCTAATTCTCCATGGCAAATCTCCTTAACTTAGTATTCAACCTAGCTAGCTACTTCTACTATTGATGAATAAATTCTTACATTTGTTTCTTTCAGGCATCAACATTGCATAGGCAATGATTTTTGACAATTAGAGTCACATTCTCCTGGCACATCTGAGCTAAGTCCTTTTGAAGTGAGTATGTCTTTGCTTCTACTATGAACTAGTTAAAGATGGTTGTTACTACCTCCTCCTTAGCCTTTCTAAATCATTCTTGAAGTTGTTAAAAAGATTCATCTTTGGTTGTTATTGGGATGAAGATTGCAAGGTCTGCAAGGTGGGCACATAATTTGAAAACTTTTGTAGCCAAGTGTTGATTTTGTGCTTGAGCCATTTCAAGTTTCCACTCAAAAATGATGCACTTGCCCCTTACATCTAGTAGCTCTGACTAGGTTGTGATGATGTTTTCTAGAAAATTGAATATGTCCAGAATTGGTTGCCCAATCCCAACCAATTAATCTAGCAATTCTTTATGCTAGGTTGCATTCAGTTTTTCATTGGCTATGCTCATAGATGTCTACACATTTCAAAGTGTAGATATGTATAGTATAGACACCATAGGTGCATTAAGTGCTTCAACTACATGGTCAACAAAAAATTTAGCCACTGTCTCCTGCCCTTGGTGCTACATTAGCAAGATAGTTGCCCTTTAACCTTTCTCTAATCTCACCAAGAATGTGGTGTCATTTCCAAAGATTTCTGGGAATAAATGGTGTTTTGATAAGGACACGGTTACCTCTCAAGCATTAGGATCTAACCTTGCGGCAATTACATTTGTTGGAAAAAGAATATTGGTCGATCCCTCTCCATCTAATTGATTATTTGAGCCACCTCATTAAGGTGGCTCATTACTAATTGGTACATAGATTGATCTGCACCACTCATCCTTGCGCATTGCTCTTGCTTGCTCAAGAGTTTCTCTTTGATTTTTCATAGGTGCTCACTGGCTACACAGGCCTCCAACATTGTTTTTTGAGTGGGAAGTGGTGGCAAAAACTGCTCTCTTTTTGAGTTGTTGTTAGTATCTTGTCTTTCATAATCTTGAACCATGAGGCCAAAGGAGCATGCCTGATTGTGTCATTTGAATTATGGATGATTCTTTTCCTTCTACAAAGTTTTTAGATGAGACATGAAAAGGGCATGTTTTTCCTTCCACATTCGTTTTCCTTGAATGCTTTTCTATTTCCAAGTAGATGAGTTGTGGAAGGTTCATAAGAAATTTTCCGCTTAGAAAAGTGCATGCTTGGGCAAAGAAGATGGTCACCTTGCTAGGCCTCATCATTGAATTGAGGTGATAGGCCAAAATTTTGAAATAGATATGCTCTTCCAGTGTGAGTGCACCATACTCCTTATGGTCAACTCTGTAGCACCACTGATTCCACTCCATTTCTGCCTCAGGATCACCTTTCATTGATAGTTCTACCAACTATCTGCTAGTGATAGGCAACCTTAGTGCCTACGTGATAGCTTTGGCCAAGTAGGATACTTGAATATCCTTGATCTTGACTATGGACCTCGGCCTTTAATTGTTCCAGAAAAGATATGTCTCTTCCATGTACCATTACCCATTGGATGTGATGATCGGCCATATGAAAGAGGTTTGCAGTTGTGTTTCAACTTTTGTTGAAGCTTTTTCTATGAATGGATTGAATTTTAGTTCTTGAAGAATTGATTGTTGAATCTCTTAGGACCTAATGATGTCAAGGCAGGCTTGTGTTGAAGTGACTTCAAGCCTTAGCACAGGTTAAGACACTTCTCTTCACTATGAGTGCTTGGTCAACACTTCTTCTTATGGAATCTGATAGATAGATTCTACTTTGGGTTCCTCATGAAGAGGTCCCATTGCATGGGTTGCCTTCAATGGTTCTTGGGCTAGTTCTTATCCTGTTCTAACTCTGGGCCACTTCTCCCTTGGTTGAGAGGGTTTTTCTTCTAGTGAGTGTTTCAATTTTGGTGTCATCTATAATTATATGAAGACCATGGGTTAGTAATCGTTGTGTAACTTAAAGTAATTGGGATACCTTTATCTCTTAAAGAGAGTTACACTTGGCTAAGTTGTGATTATGGCTAGTTTAATTATTCCAATTATTATTTATTTATGTGCTATTGATACTAATTCATCCCAAAGGTTGTTGAAAGGGCTAACTTTTCAAAAAAATTAATGTTTGTATATTGTTAAGGTTATTAACCCTTTTCGAGAGTTAGAAAAATTTTAAAAATTTTCATCAAATTTTCATTAGAAACCTTAAGGTTTGGAACACCCACGATAAAGAGCTTACCTTTGGTAAGTGTAGGATAAAAAAATAGAGTGATTTAGATAAATGGTTGGGAATTTATGGGCTATGGAAGGTTTTAGACTATGAAAAATTGGAAAAAGATCCCGTGTGTTATGAGGAAAATGTCAAACATTCCTAAGTGCATGGTAGTATATATAGGATTTATACAATGTGTTGATGAGGCCTCGTCAACAAGGCCTTGCTAATGTAGCTGTTAACCACTGTAGATCACCATTGACTTTGGTCAAACTTGCAAAATATAAAGAATTTTTAAATGAAATTGGGATCAAATGAAAGCTTAAAAGGCTAAGAATATGAAAATATGATAAGAGGATGTTGGAGTTCATAAGTTTGAAAAGTTGAAGAAAAAATGATTTAGGGGATCAATAAAATAAAAGGTTAAGGAGCCCTGAGTGGAATATACAATGGAATATGCAAAATATAGGATTGCGGAAATGTCAAAGGTAAGAAACCTTAACTAATCAAGCCAAGAGCTATGCAAGTGGGTCCTCCCAATAGTAGGTTCATGACCTAGTTGCCCTTTCATAACCTTACTAAGAAGTCCATGGACCCCATAGTCGATTAATGACCATGAAAAGTTAAGGACCAACCAAAAAGAATCTATCCAAGAATTCCAACACATCAAACCAAGACATAGAGAAAAACATAGAACATGATAGTGAGGTGACTTATGATAGCATGGATGGATGATAGAGATGGTGGAATGGAGTTCTAAATTAAGGTCATAAGAAGTCCCTTGTGAAATTTATGTTTAAAATGACCTGGGAAGTTCCATCCTTGGTCCAAACCAAAATCATCTACTTTCAATGAATTCACATCACCATCCTAAGATCGATCCACCCACATGAGAATGAGAGAAATTCCACAAGACAACCACTGTTCCATAAGGAGAAAAAAAGAGAGAAGTAGGAAGTGAAAGAGGGCCTTAGTTAGAGGGAACTTTTAGGCATAGGTGCATGTCTTTCTAGTTCCATAACTAGTGCTTATAGCCTATTTATTTGTCTAAGGGATGTTCTTTGAATTTCCATCATTTTTTTTGAAATAAGAATCACACCAGGCAATGAATTATTCATATATTATGTATAAAGGATGTGCTTTGAATTCCCATCATTTTTGTTATTTTTTTTGAATGGGAACCACACCATGAAAAGACTTATTTGACTTTCTATTAGTGGTTGAAATGGAATGGTAAGAAGTCCATGAAAAACACTCAAGCACTTAAGCAAGTAGAAGAGTACAAAGAGTATTGAGTCCTCTTGAAGTTACATCCTTTACAAAACTTTTGAATCCTTCCTAATTCCTGAACTACCAAGGTCACCGATTGATTAAAACGTTTTTTAATGGAAGGGACTTCAAATTCCCAAAACACGGAAAACCATAGAGTTTATCAGATGGATAGATGTCATGGACTCACTACCTATTCCATGAAAAATAAACCATGTCAAATTCATCATACATTAGAATTTAAAAATAGAAACTAGACATTGACAATCACAACATTAAGCACAAACTATCATTAGTAAACAACAACAACAACATTGTGTCCTGTGGCAATAAAGTAATTTTATTAGCAAAAATGAGAAAATGTCATACTTGAATAAAACAAAACAAAGTAGAATATATTAGAAAATGTAAAATAATCAAGAAAGATTCAAAAGTACTAAAAATGATGTAAAATTAAAAAAAATCTAAAAATCTAAAATTCGTAAAATAAATAACTTGTAAAATAAAAAATGTGGAAAAAAATAGAAAAATTGAGAAGCCATATGGATTGTTAGAATAGATGTCCATCTTCCCCATGACTAAGTTGGAAGAAGGAGATTTGAAAAATAGAACATGGTTGTTCATCCACTGAGGTGGTAATTGCATTGGCTTATCTTGGCTCTAGGAAAGGTTTTACTTGTTGGATGTTGATCAACTGCTTTTTATATGGGCTTTCAGGCTTGTAGATCAACATGGTCCTAGAGGAAAAGGTTTGATCAATTATATAAGGTCCCTCTCATAATGTTTGGAATTTTTCTTTCTGAGTTACATGTGTGGGGTTCTAATAGAGAACCTTATCTGTTGGTTGAAGTTTTACTTTCTTGATTTTGAGGTCATGACGTTGCTTGCTAAATGCCTTGTGCACCTCATTCAAAGATATAGCCACTAATCAATTTTCATCTAACACATTCAGGTTGATCAATCTTTCTTTTTGTGCTAGACTTAGGTCAATATTTAGATCATAGGCTATTAAGAGTGTACAAAGCTCAAATTGAATCGAGAGCGTTAGAAGTTTTCCATACACCAGCTCATAGGGAGAGTAGGTAATAGGAAGTTTTTGTGTTGAGCGGTAAGACCAGAGGTCATTGTTGAGTTTTTTACTCCATTCTTTTCTATATATGCTAATGATCCATGTTAGTATTTTTGTGATCTCTCGATTGGTTACCTTTGTATGACCATTGGCTTGGGGATGGTAGGGTGTTGTTAATTTAATTTTCTAAAAGTGACACCTGTGAAATGATTTTCATTATAAAAAATTAGTGAATGTGGCACTCCAAACATATTTACAATATTTTGTTATATAAATCTAGTAGTAGTGGA
>MNCI01028043.1:984715-1002404 GCA_015680685.1 Gnetum montanum | reverse complement strand
AACTTGTGGCATTCTTGAAGACTGTAGGCCAATAGTATCCTACCATCAAAATTTTTATGGTCATGCATCTCCCTACATAGTGGCCTTTGCAAGGTCCTTTGTGAGCATCTTGGAGAGTGCGTAGTTGATCTTTATCAAGGGCACACCAATGAATTAGGCCATCTACACACACCTTCTAGAGATGTCCATTGATTTCCATGAAATATTTCGCCCAATGAAGAAATTGTTTCTTCTTTCTAAAATCAAGATCTTTTGGCATCTCCTATGTAAGAACATAGGTGAGAATGCCATTTTACCATGTTGTTTCTGCAAGCATTTGTTCATTTATTGCTCTTGTGAAAAGGAGTTTATATGGAAACTAATTAGAGAGTAGGATCTCCTCCTCTTTATTATCCCATCTTAAGCAAGAGAGGTGATTAGTGATCACATTCTCAATCCCTTCTCAATCTACCATCATGAGGTCAAACTCCTACAAGATCATGAGCCACTGTATGACATAAGGGCTCACCGTTGGCTTGTTCATGAAGTATATTGAATTATGATCTATGTGCACAAATACTTTGTAGTTAAGCACATAGTGCCTAAACTTTTCTAGAGCATACACCATAGTCATTAGTTATTTCTCCGTGGTGATATAATTTAACTATGCTCCATCAATGCTTTAGCTTGCATAGTGGATGTAGTATGGGTGTTTCTTATTATGCATATGTGTGAACACTACCCCCAAGGCATTATTACATGCATCTGTCATAATGAGAAAGGGTATAGACCAATTTGGTGCTTATAGGATTGGTGTTTCTATGAGTTTATCTTTTAATTATTGGAATGCATATTCACATTCCTTGGTCTAGATGAAAGATGCATCTTTCTTTTTAAGTTCTATTAATGATTTTTTGATCTTAGAAAAATTCTCTATAAATCACTGATAGTACCCAGTGTGTCCAAGGGATGACTAAACATCTTTAATAGTATTTAGTTGGAATGCTAATCCTTCGATGAACCTTATCTTTTCTAGATCTACCTTAATCCCTTTTTGCGAAATTTGATTTCCTAGAATAGTGCCTACTTGGACCATGAGATGGCTCTTTGCCAATTAAGCTACAAGTTTTTTTCAACACATCTCTTCAATACTTGCTCAAGGTGGTCCAAGGCTTGCTCAAACATAGCTCCATATGTTGAAAAGTCATCCATGAAAACTACTACATCACTACTAATCTACTGTTGGAAAATACTAAGGGCTAGACATTGAAATGTTGCAGGGGCATTGCATAGACCAAATGGCATCTTACAATATACAAAAGTCCCCCAGGAATTCATGAACATTGTTTTGACCTAATCTTTTAATGTAATTTGGATTTGGTTATAGCCATTATAACCATCCAAGAAGCTATAATAATAATGTCCATATATGGTGTCCAACACTTGATCCAAAAATGGTAATGGGAAGTGATTTTAAATGTTTTCATATTTAACAACCTAAAGTCGATGTAGACCTGCCATTTTCCACTTTTCTTTGGCAAAAATATGAGTGGGCTAACCCACTCACTATGTGCAATGGGATAGATGAATGTTGCCTTGAGGAGTTGTTCAATTTCCTCCTTGATGATCTACTTTAATTTGGGGTTTAGCTACCTTTGTGGCTACCTTCTAGGCTTCATGGTCAGGTAAGTGTAAATGTAATGCTAGAAAATCCTTGGATTGATTTCTATTAGCTCAGGATATGACCAAGCAAAAGCTATTGGCCATTTGTTAACTACCATTAACAAATTTTCCTCTTGTTTAGGAGTAAGGTTGGCATTAATTATGATTAGTTTACCATTGTTTAAAAATTCATATTCCATGCCAACTGGTAAATTTTTTAGCTCTAGGGCTCCTACTTGAGGTTATCAGGGATTTTCAACTCTCCCCAACAAGTATCATCATCTTCATTATAGAGTTGGAAATGAACTTCTTCAAGTTTGTCCATGCCTTCCACATAAGTGCATGTTAAGCTCTTAGTTGGTTCTATGCATAATGTGCTACTATCAGAGTCAACTATCAACCACTAGGTGCCCTCCTATTTTGTGGTTGCTACATATAGACACCTTTGAATAGTGATTTCTTGTGCACACTAATTGCATGCTTTAATGTGTGTACTTTTGATAGACCAAATCTTTTGCACACAATTGGACCCATTATTGTTATACGTGATGTATGGAGTATGCTTCTTCTCTATCTTGCCCAATTTATTTTCTTTGGATAATTCCATAGAGAGGTCCCTTATGCCCATACGTGTGTCAACCATGCTTAAACAAGCTCTTCCCATAATGATGGAGAAGTTAATTTTGTAGTTTTCAACCTTGATCACTAGAAAATCAGTAGGATAGGACCACCTACAAATTGTGGTTACAATGTCCTCTACTAATCCTAGAGGGACAATAATTGACTAATATATCAATTCTAGATGGTTGTTGCTCTTCTTGAGAGGTGGTAGGTTCTAGGCCTTGTACATGTCATGGGAGATGATATTAACTCTGGAACTTAAGTCAAGAAGAGACTTGCATGGCTCATGTCTAGTGAATTGTAGATAAATGAGTGGACTTCCTGGGTCAAATATTTTCATGGGAAGATTGTAAACCTTGATCTAATTATAAACACTATGAGTTAGCATCATAGTATGAATCTAAGGCATCACTTGGTTTGAAGGGAGCTCAAAGGTATTTGATGTATAGGATGAGGGTATTGGAGATGTAGGACAATTAGTTGCACTAGTTCATGAGGGTTGGAGAGGACTATTGGGTTGGAAAAGGATCTTTTTCTAGATTGATTGTTTGAACCACTCTACTGGAAAGCTAGTTGTGAATGTACAACCCTCATAACATTTTGTTGTTGCAGCTATGAAGGAATCTCACCCTACATGGATGGAGTAGGAGGTAACTAGGTTGAAGGTGGAGGTATGTGTGTAGACAAATGTAGAGGGTTGTATGGATATGGGTTTTTCCCTCAAGCAGATGATGAATGTGTTAGGTTGTACTCTAAAGGGTAATAGTAATGTTGAAATGAGGTATGACTTGTAGAACTTCTTAGGGAGATGGGTTGTTGAACATAGTAACCATATGGATTTGGTTATCTATAAGGGTACTACTACCTTGGTGGTGGCATTTTCCATAGTTGTGGTTGGTATCACTATTGATATTATTCATAAGGTTGTGAAGGAGCTCCACTTGTGTAGTAAGCTTTTTGTTGTTAGTGGAATTTCCTTGCATTACCTTGAGGATAAGGAAATCATCTAGGTGCTTTCCTATGTGCTAGTTAAGGATTTAATGCATACACCCCAAACTCTTGTAAGTGTGACACCATAGGGCAACATTTCTTTGGATGTTTGTATTAAAAAATTTCACAATTAGTTTCATCATCAAAGTTGGTTTCCACAACTTCCTCTATGGCTGCAGCTTTTCCCTTACCTCTTTGATAGGCATGTTTAGCTTCTTTCACCTCCTATAGTTACGATTACTATTTTGCTCTTTGCATTCTTCAGCGATCTTCATTGTAGCTTGAAATTTTTCATCCAAAGAGTCCCATAATTTATCAAGCTTTATTAAAATGTCAAACATAGATTTTTGGATGCACAAGGTTTTTTTGTTCACCACTTCATCAAGTGGCGACTCCTCCTCATCATAAAATTAGAAATCCCATTTTTGATGGAAGGGTCCCTATTATACTCTTTTTCACTTTTCCTTTTTCATAGCTCACCTTCTTATTTTGCAACTTGCTTAATTAACCTTTGGATTTGATGAGCTCTCAATTTAGACAATCTTCCTTGGGCATACACCCCAAGGGTTCTTCTAATTTTTGCTCTAAGCCCATCTATAATGTGGTAAAGTTGTTCCCTCTAAGAATAACCATAGCTAGGGCATCAATGTAAGAGTAAATAGTATCTATCCATGGCAACATCCAAGGGTTCATGTGTTCCCTATTTCCAACCTTGGATTTTCCTTCTTAGATTAGACACTATGGAGTATGTCTGGTATTTATCATTAAATAGCTCTAACATGGTACTCTATCAACAAATGGATTCTAGTTCCAAAGATCAGTATCAACTTTTAGCTTCCCTGATGAGTGACCTAGGGAAGAGCTTTAGTTTTTGCCATTTATTTTCTATATTCTGTAAGGCATAGGCATCATGGAAAGCTTGTAGATGTGTTTGTGGATTGGAATTGTATTCCCCCCCCCCCCTCCCCCCCCTGAAATCTTAGGGTATCATTCATGTCTAAGTGCTTAATCTGACTATCTTTCCTATGCCTAGTTTTAATTCTAACTACCTCTACAATGTTGAGTATACTTCGAGTTGCCAATAGAGGTTCATCATCATCATTACAACGATGGTGTCGATGATGACTTTATCATAATTATTTTGATGGTGGATTCTATGAGAACTAGTAGATGAATAGGAATGTTTAGAATCAGATGAAGTAGATGGAGAGAAAGGTGGACCACCACCACCACCATGGTATCCACCGTCACTTTTTCGCTCATTACGACCACCATCCTTAGATCCCTTGCTATTGTGATGTTTGCTCGAGATCCTACCCTGGCTATCACTTTTTCTTGAACCTAATTTATGAATAGTGGATCATAGGTTTAGAGTTGCACCCTAATCATCAATAATAGGGGGTGGAGAATCTTCATGTTGAAAAGCTTCAAAGGGAGGATTCTCATTGTCACCTTGATTTAGTAGGAACAAGGGATTAGTGTAATGTTGATTTTGTAGCTTCATGGAGATTCTCTTGAGGTTGATCTCACTTGCATTATGTTTTAATGGAATAGTAGTTTTGAGTGTCATAACCATCCACAATATATTCTTCATGAAGATCTAGAATGCCGAACTTCTTACAAGTTTTAAGCAATATCCCTAGCATAGATCGATTGAGGGGCAAGATAATGTCGCCTTCCATATCACACCATCAAAGCTGTTCATTTTGATGTAGGATGAAGGTGAAGTCCAATACATACTCATTTGGATGAGTATATACCACTTTGCATTCTTGTGGGACTAGTGGTTTGACATCTTCACCTTTGTGAAAAGAAGAAGACATTTTGCAGAACAAATAAAATTATCAGTGTGCTTAGTAGTTTATATGTCATTGAGAGTGATGTTGACCTTGAGTTCACCTAACAATATGAATAATATTCACTACTCCTAGATAGCATACATTTCAACAAACAAAGTCCCTAGCAACAATGCCAATGATGAGTAACTAGGTACCCCTATGCCCAACCATACGAATCACAAGTGTTTATGCGTGATTTGGTCAAATTCCATGAAATTTGTAGTTTCTGGTGCACTAGTCTTATAGGAAGTGAATCTTTGCCTGAAGGTCAATCATTGTCTTCCCAATTATACTTGTGAAGTACACTAGTATGGTTAAGTGTAACTGAGGCATCTAATTTTTATCGTTTTGTATTTTATGGTTTGGTATTCAAATGAAGATAAAAGTAATTGGATAAACTAATTTAAATTAACTAATTAACTAGTGTCTAAATATTCTAAATATAAGCATTTGGTTCCACATTTCATACACATCCTGAACCCACGTGTTCACTATTGGGTTACTAAGAACTACTCTACTAGGCATACCAAGAAATAACACTATTGGGATTACCAAGTGAATATGTGTTATGCTCGAAGTAGTCATACTTATGTGTTTAATCTATCTTACTCAATTGCTTCATTAACTTAATTACTAGAAATTATTTAATAAATAATTGAAAACATTTAATAAATAATCAAAAATATTACATTCATAAATAAAATATTTAATCTATGTCTAGGTTTAGAGGAGGTCCTAAGCCTTGAGATCCTCATTGATCTATGACTTACTCCATCACCTCTATGATTGTCTCCATCAATTGAATGTAGTCTTTGAGTGTATTAAAGGTCTAAATGTGCATAGGAAATTCTTGTTTGAGGTTTTTCGCTACAATTTTCCTTAGTATATATCCTACCATTTCTCTTACAAATGTTCTCATCATACGATGCATTATTAGTCCTATGTGAAGAAGAAATGGTTTTGTCTGATAATGTGTGTGACTTAAAATATTAATGTTTTCTAAGAGATAGATCATAATACCTTTACAATGATCATGTATAATATAACTAATCTAGATAACTAGCACCATCCCTAGAAATGGTGCCAATGATAAGCAGCAAGGTACCCTTATGTCCAACCATATGAATCACAAACTTTCATGTATGATCTAGTCAAGTTCTATGGATGGGACTAGTTGTATCATCTAGATTGCTATGCCTTGATCATAGTTCACTATCTTTCCACTTAGAGTAGTTGTAGCTTTGTTACATATGGTTTAGCCCAAAGTGAGGCATATGATTTTAATTATTTTATATTTTATTGTTCTATGATTAATAATAGGTTGAAGATTAGTTTATAATCAATTTAACTAATATAATTGCTAATTAATAATTAACTACCCTAACATAAGTATCTGATCCCACTTCCTGTGCACATCCTAAACACATATAACACTACTGGGTTACCAAATGTTAAGTGTTGTTGGGATTACCAAGAGTCATATGCATGCTCGAAGCGATTGTATTTCTGTGCTTAATTAATTAACATGCATTAAAATGTAAATATTAACTAAGTACATGAAAATTAAATTAGATGGAAAGTAAATCTAATCTAAGTCAAAGTGCTAAAATGAATAAGAATCAATTTTGATCTTATTTTCATTCATGGAATATGTCCAGGTATATTGCCACTCGAATAAAAATCAATACAACTANGTAAGAGTGAGATACTTCCTAATCTTGATCAACCTTATGAACTAATGAGAGTAATTGTAATTTTTTCATAGGTGGTAAATGATTGGATGGTATTGTTCAAGATGGAAAAGCTTGATGTTGATTCTTTTCAACTTCTTATTTAGAAATTAACTCTAGTAATTTGGTAACTTGGAAGAATCAGACATTGTACCAAATAAATCTAAAGTTTCAATGAAGAATGTTGTTGATTTATTCTCATTAAGCATATCAAAGTAATTGGTAAATGATGGTTCTTGATAAGTACTATCCATTAACATCATCTATTCTTGAATTTTGGAATTAAATTTATCTACTAAGATTTAGAAAAAAAAAGAAGAATATGCACTAGCTAAAGGAATTACATGTTTAATTGATGGAAACATATGCTTCAAATTAGGTTCATCTTCCAAAGATTCTTTTGCACATTGATGAAGCATTGAATTGTAACATTGATGAACCCCCATCGACGAGGCCCCATTTACATGGTGTTGCCCTATCAATAGGTCCACATCGATCTAGTGTTTGCTACATTGACAAGGCCCCATTGATGTAGCCCTAGAGGAAAAGCTATAAATATGAGCTCCCAATCCTGTTTATGGGAGGAGAAGTCATAGTAGTAGCAGAGCTCCTGTAGTTTATTCATTTAAAAGTTAGAATATTTTCTTGAGTGCCAACAGCAAGAGTCATTAAGTGTATGGATCTTTATTCGAGAACTATTATACCTGAACCACAGTAGTATGTATGGTAATAAAGATAAGCTTCTTGATAAACCTTGTAGCATTCTAGATAGTTTAAGATGTTTTATTCATGCATTTAATGCTTTTAGTTATTTATTCAATGTTTTCCAATATTTAAGATAATTAAGTAATTAAGCAAGTTAAGCTAGATAGATTAAATACATAAGTATGAATACTTCAAATGTAAATATGTATTCACTTGGTAATCCAAATAGTGTTATTGCTTGATGCACCTAGTGACATAGCAGTTGGTAACCCAATAGTGGATACATGGGTTTAGGTTGTGTACAGAAAGTGGGACTAGATACTTATGTTAGGACTAGTTAGAGATTAGTTAAATAGTTAAATTAAATTAGTTCTTAATTTACTTCATTTGTCTCCTTAAGTACCAAAACTATAAAACATAAAATGATAAAAATAATATGTCTTGATTACACTTAACCATAGCATTGTGCATCACAAGTGCAATTGGGAAGACAACGAATGACAATTAGGGCAAGGTTTACCTTTTAGAAGATGATTGCACTGGAAAATAGAGAGGTCATAGAATTTGACTAGATTGCACATGAGCACTTCGTGATTCATATGGTTGGGCATAGGGGTACCTCTTAACTGCTCATCATTGGCATCATTTCTAAGGACTTTGTTTGTTGAAATGTGTGCTATCTAGGCTTAGTGGATATCATTAATATCGTTGGACAAATCCCAAGGTCAATATCAATCCCAAATAATATAACTATAAAAGCATATTGATATTTTATTTATTTGCAAAATGTCTTCTTCTCATAGGCAAAATGATATAAAATCACCAGTCACACAAGAGTGCAAAATATATACTCATCTAGATGAGTATGTGCATAATTTCACCTTCATCCTACATTAGGATGAGCAACTATGATGGCATGATATAAAAGGTAACATTGTATTGCTCCTTAATCGATCTATGCTTGGTATGTTCCTTTTAGATCTTCAAGAGAAATACATTGTGAATAGTTATGACACTTAGGACTACCATCCTATTAAAACACAATGCAAGTGAGATCAACATCAAGAGAGGCATCATAAGGATGAAAAGGGAAAATAGTTCACTAATCCCTTGTTCCTACTAAATGAAGACAACAATGAGAACCCTACCTTTGAGGGCTCTTAGCATGAAGATTCTCTACCCTTTGTTATTGGTGATGAGGATGTGACCTTGAATCCAAAGTCTACAATCCACAATTTAGGTTCAAAGAAAGATGGCAGTTAGGGCATGGGATTGAACAAGCATCAAGATGATTCAAAAAATAATGAATGTGGCTATGATAACCAAGGGGAAATTGGTAGATTTTATGGTGGAGGAAGTCATCCTTCCTCTTTCCCCTCTTCATATACATTTGCTTCTTCTTCCTCTTCTAATTTTGAAAGATGCTAGAGAATAAACAACTGTGATGTAGATGAGTGGAGAGGTAATAATACTAATCACCATGCCTACAATAATCAAAGGGGTAATAGAGGACATCATTAGCAACAATGAAATACTGATGATAATTAGCCTTTGTTGCCAACTCAAAGCATGCTTAACATTGCAAAGGTAGTCAAGACTCCAAATAGGCGTGTGAAAGACATTCAAATCAAGTACTTAGACATGAACAATATTACAAGATTTGAGAGGGGATATAACTCTAATTCACAAAACCATATACAAGCCCTTCATGATGATTGTGTCTTAAAAAACATTGAAAATGATTGGCAAAAACTCAAGCTATTCCCTAGAACACTCATGAAGAAAGAAAAAGTCAAGTATCAGTCCTTGGAGCTAGAATCTATCCACAAATGAAGTACCATGCTAGAGCTATTTAATGATAAATATCAGATGTATTCCAAAGTGTCCAGCTTGAGAAGGCAAATCCAAGGCTAGAAATAGGAAATACATGAACCCTTGAATGCCACCATGGGTAGATACTATTCTCTCTTACATCGATGCCCTAGCCATGATTATTCTTAGAGGGAACAACTTTGCCACATCATAGCAACCCATGATAATTCTTGGGATTTATGCCCAAGGGAGACTTTTTGAACTAAGAGCTCATCTAATACAATAGCTGATAGAGAAAGTAGCCAAATAAGAAGGTGAGTTGCAAAAAAGAAAAAGTGCAAAAGAATATAATATGGATCCTTCCATAGGAAAAAAAGGTCTAATTTTGTGATGAGAAGGAGTCACCACTCAATGAAGTGGTGAATAGGAAAACCTTGTCCATCCAAAAATATTTTTATGATATTTCAATAGAGGTTTCCAAATTGCTATGAATATTGCTAAAGAATCCAAAGAGAAAAATACTGATCATAATCATAGGAGGTGAAAAGAAGTTGAACATGCCTACTAGAGAGGTAACGGTAAAGTTTCTATAGTAGAAGAAGCTATGGAGATAAACTCTAATGATGACATTGATTGTAACATTTGTCAATATCAAGATCCCAAGGGATGTTACCCTATGGGGTTGCACTTACAAAATTCTGGGATGTATGCATTGAATCCTTGACTAACACAAAGGTAAGCACTCAGATGATTGTCTTATCCTCAAGGCAATCCAAGGCAGTTCCATCAACAACAACAAGTCTACTATCCAAGTGGAGCTCCACCACAACCATATGAGCAATACCAATAGTGGCACCAACACAATCATGGGGAATGCCACCACCAAGATAGTAGTACCCTGATAGGAAATTAGATCCATACAGGTGCTATGTTCAACAACCCATCTCTCCAAGAAGTTCTACAAGCCCCACCTCATTCCAACATCACTATTACCCTTCAAAATACCATCAAACTCATTCACCATTTACTCGAGGGGACCACCGGTACCCATACCATCTTTCACATCTATCTATACATAGGCCTCCAACCTTAACCTAGTTTCCTCCTATTCTATCTATGCAAGGTAAAATTTCTTCACAACCATAGCAACAAAATGCTATGAGGGTTGTACATTCATAACTTGCTTCTCAGGAGTGGTTTGGATAATCGATCGAGGAAATGATCCTTTTTCTAACCTAACATTCCTCCCAAACCATCACAACCTAATGTAGCTAGTTACCTTGTATCTCCAACTCCCTCATCCTCTATATCAAACACATTTTAGTGTCCTTTAAACCAAACTCCACCTCAATCTGCACTATAATGTTAACTCATGCTATTTTTGATTGGATCAATGTTGGTAATGTTTCCATGAAAAGATCCAACTTGAGAAGTCCTCTCATTTACTTATAGATCATTAGGTATGAGGCATGTAAGGCTCTTCTTGATTCAATTTTTTGTGTCAATCTCATCTCCCATGACATGTACAAGGCTTGGAATCTGCTGCCTCTCAAGAAGAGCAACATCCATCTAAAATTGACAAACCAATAAATCACTATTTCTTTGGGACTAGTGGAGGACATTGTAACCATAGTTTGTGGGTGGTCCTATCCTGCTAATTTTTTTGTGATCAAGGTAGAAAATTGCAAAGGTGACTTCCCCATCATTATGGAAAAGGCATGGTTAAGCACAATTGATGTGCGAATGGGCATAAGAGACCTTTCTTTGGAAATCTCCAAAGAAAATGAATTTGGACACTTAGAGAAGAAGCACATTCCCTGCATCACGTACAGTGATAATAGGTGCAATTGCATGTAGAAAGTATGGTCTATCAAAAGTACATACATTAAAGCATGTAATTAGTGTGCACAATACATAGATATCCAAAGGTGCCTGTACATAGCAATCACAAAATAAGAGGACACCTAGTGGTTGACAACTAACTCTAACAATAACACATTATGCATGGAACCAACTAAGAGCTTGACATGTGCCTATGTAGAAGGCATAGATGAAGTTTAACAAGTTCAGCACTAACTCTCTAATGATGAAGATGATGATACCTATTGAGGAGAGTTGGAAATCCCTAATAATTCATGCAGGAGTTCCTAGACTTAGAAACTATACTAATTGACATGGAGTATGCATTTTTAAACTATGGTAAACTAGTCATAATCAATGCAAATCTTGCTACTAAACAAAAACACAAGCTATTGTAGGTTGTCAAAAAGTGGACAATAGCCTTTGCTTGGTCATATCACAAGCTGATAAGAATCGATCCAAGGATATGTTAGCATCGTATCTACACCAACCTAACTATGAAGCCAAGAAGACAACCAAAAAGGTGGTTGAATCCCAAATTGAAATAGATTATCAAAGAGGAAGTAGAATAACTCCTCAAGGTGGGGTTCATCTATCCCATCATATATAGTGAGTTGGTTAGTCCACTAGTAATTGTGCCAAAGAAATATGGCAAGTGGCAAGTCTACATTGACTTTAGGCTATTGAATATGACAACATTTAAAGATCATTTTCCATTGTCATCTTTGGACCAAGTGTTGGACACTATTTCCAAGCATTGCTATTATAGCTTCTTGGATGGTTAAGGTGGCTATAACCTGATCCAAATTGTGCTAGAAGATTAGGCCAAGAAAACATTCATGAGTCCTTGGGGAAATTTTGCATATTGCAAAATGCCATTTGATCTATGTAATGCCCCTACAACATTTCAATGCCTGGTCCTTAATATTTTCTAATAGTAGATAGGTAGTAAGGTATAAGTCTTTATGAATGACTTTTCTACCTATGGGGCTACATGTGAGTAAGCCCTAGACTACCTTAAGTACTAAAGAGATGTGTTGAAATAAACCTTAAGCTTAATTGGTAGAAACACCATTTAATGGTCTAGGAAGGCATAGTATAGGGGCACAGAATTACTTAGACAAGGATTGAGGTAGACCTATAAAAAATAAGGGTCATCTAAGGAATCACATGCCAACCAAAGATAGTTAAAGATAATTGATCATTCCTTAGACATATTGGCTACTACCAACGATTCATAAAGAATTTCTCTAAGATTATAAAGTCATTGGTAGAGCTTACAAAGAAATATATTGCATTCATCTAGACTAAGGAGTGTGAACATGCATTCCAAAAATTAAAGGATAAACTTGTAGAAACTCTAATTCTATGAGCACTAGATTGGTCCAGACCATTTCACATAATGATAGATGCTTCTAACTATGCTTTGGAAGTTATGCTTACATAGTTGGATGATAAAAAATATCCATATTACATCCACTACATGAGTTGAAGCATTGTGGGTGCATAGCTAAATTACACCACGATGGAGAAAGAATTAATGATAGTGGTGTATGCTCTTGAAAATTTTAGGAACTATGCACTTGGTTATAAAGTATTTATGCACACAGATCACAGTGACATTCACTTCTTAATGAATAAGCTAATAGTGAGCCCTCATATCATATGATGGCCTGTGATCTTGCAGGAATTCGATCTCACAATGGTATATCAGAAAGGGATCGAGAATGTGGTTGCTAATCACCTCTCTTGCTTAAGATGGGATGACAAAGAGAAGGAGCTAGCTCTCTAATAAATTTCTATATATCTTTACAAGAGTAATAAATGACCAGGTCTCCATAGAAATAAAATGGTACAATAGCATCCTCACTTACCTTCTTACTTAGAAGATGCTACAAGATCTAGAATTTAGGAAGAAATAACAAGTTCTTCATCAAGCATAGCACTTTATGAAAATCAATGGAGACTTTTACAAGGTATGTGTCAATGGCCTAGTTCATTGGTATGTCCCTGATGCAGATCAACTATGCATTCTTTAGGATGCTCACTAAGGCCCTTGTGGAGGCCACTATGTTGGGAAATGCATGAACATAAAAATCCTAATGGTAGAATACTACTGGCCTACAATCTTTAGAGATTCCCATGAGTTTTTTCAATCTTGTGAACAATGTCAATGAGATGGTGGGATGACCACTCAAATGGAGGATTCTCAATAGTGGATTTAACCACTAGAGTCCTTTGAAATATGGGACATTGACTTCATGGGTCCCATTACATCCATGTCCAATAGAAAGGCATATATCATCATAGTAGTCAACTACTGCATCAAATGGGTAGAAGTAGTAGTCATCACCAACTATACATCATCCATTGCTGCTAGATTTGTATAAAAAAATATTATCAACATGTTTGGAATGCCATGTGAATTGATTTCTAAAAATTGAACTCACTTTATAGGTGCCACCTTTAGAAAACTTATGCAACACTTGGGGGTCAAACATAAATTAACAACACCCTATCATCCCCTAAGCCAACGATCAAGTAAATGTAACTAATAGGGAGATCACAAAGATCCTAACAAAGATCATAAGAAAATATAGGAGAGACTGGAGCAAAAACTCAACGATGCCCTTTGGGATTATCACTCAACATGGAAAATCCCTATTAGCTACTCTCCTACAAGTTGGTATATGAAAAAATTCCAATGCTTCCAATTCAATTTGAGCTCTGTACAATCTCAACAACCTGTGAACTAAATCGTGACCTAAGCCTAGCACAAAAAGAAAGATTAATCAACCTCAACTGCTAGATGAAAATTGATTAGTGGCCCTATCTTCAAATGAAGTGCATAAGACATTCAACAAGCAATGACATGACCTAGGAATATGGAAAGTAAAATTCCATCTAGGAGATAAGGTTCTCTACTAGAACCCCACACATGTACCACAAAAAAATAAGTTTTAAATGTTATGGAAGGGACCTTATATAATTGTTGAAACCTTTCACTTTGGGTCCATGACCATATACACGCCTAAGAGCCCAAATAAAAAGTAGTTGGTTAATATCCAAGTAAATTTTTTCCATGAACCCAAGCAAAGCTAGTATAACAAATGCCTCAATGGATGGACAACCATGTTCAATTTTTTGGATCTCCTCCTTCCAAATTAGTCATGGAGGAGATGCCCATTCATTCTAAATCATCCATGTGGCTCCTTAGTTTTTTTACTTTTTATTTTTCACATTTTTGACATTACAAGTTATTTATTTTACATATTTTTTATTTCCAAAATTTTTCATATTTTTAGACCATTTTTGTTTTACACCATTGTTAATACATTTAAATCTTCATTGGATATTTTACACATTCTTATATATTTTACTTTGTTTGAGTGTGATTTTCAAATTTTGCTAATAAACATGCTTTGTGCCAACAAGACATAGTGGTGCTATGGTTGCTACTAATGGTGGTTTGTGCTTTATGTTTGGATTCTATTTTTGAATTTTTGTACCAATGACTCAGTCATGATTTTTCTTTTCATGGAATAGGCAGTGAGTCCATGACATCCAACCATTTACAAGCTCTAATGGTTTTGCTTGTTTTGGAAGTTTGAGATCCCTTTCATTAAATCAAATTTTAATCCATTTGTGACCTTGTTAGTTTCTAAAATTGAGAAGGATTCAAAGGTTTGAATAGGGTGTGACTTTAAGGGGACTTAATACTCTTCATACTCTTCTACTTAGGTGCTTGAGCATTTTTCATTGACCTCTTATCATTCCATCCTCTAATAATAGGAAGTCAAATAAAGTCTTTGCATAGTGTAGTTTCCATCCAAAAATTAAAAATAAAAATAAAAAAGAAAAAAAAGAGAAAAAACATTATGGGAATTCAAAGCACACCCTTTAGACAAATAAACATGCTACAAGCACTGGTTATGGAACTAGAAAGACATGTTACCTGTTGGCAACCATTTGGGACGCGACCGCCAACGAGTGTCCTCGAATAGGATTTAGGTGCCTGCTGGTCTCTAGCAACACCAAGGCCCAGATACCTCCAAATAAACTCAGTAGTTAATGTGGGTATGTGTGTGTGCTGTTGCGGCATGCGATTGTGTGAAATGTAACGATTGCGTTGTGTGTAAACTACAAATGACTTACTTTAAAGAGATTCAGCCAACTTTGCTAAGTACTGTGAGTTGTTGAAAATTTCCTATTTTGTTCAACTGCCTAGTCTACGCAGTCCTTATAATACCTACTTGTAACAAATAAAATTTTGCAAAAAAATTTGAGCACAACTCCGCAATCTACTCCTAATTTTCCCCAGAGAAAGAGATAGTTCCACAAGAAAACTAGAAATAGAGCAAGATTCGATGGAAATAAGCAGAAAAGAAAAGAAAGCAGATTTGTGTAGACCTCAAATATTTAAACAAGGTAAAATGACACGAGTAAACACTTCGCAATAAAGCTATCCCAAATTCAATATCTACGAATTGTTCAAACTTCCAAGGCTCAAACAAGCAATATCTTCAAGACAATCCTACTATGCTACCAAAAATTGCTGCGTAAACTACCACGTACGAGACTCCATTTTGACTAGATAATAGATGTCAACGATTGCATTCAAACAGAACCTTTAAAAGACTTGACAATTTCTGATTGAAATACCACGGGAATTCACTTTAAAGATAAAAAGAAGCTATTCTGGTCCCATCAAAATACCAAAGATTTTCTGAACCCTCTCGACTACTGAATTGTTCAACGGCGTGACTACAAACAGAGGCTCTCTTACAACAATCCCAATAGCAGTTCCCACACGTTACACAATAACAAAATTTACTACTAAAATGCTCTCAAGGCTTTTAAACACAAGCGCTTCTATGGCAAAATTTTAATAGAAATTTCTATCGGGCAACAAGAACAGTAAGAGCAATCTAAAAATCCCAAAATTACTTGCCAAGGATGATACTATCTAAACCACTAGCTAAACAATTTAAACAAAATAAAAAATGAAATGCATAACTCACAGGACCATGACAAAGAGGCTGAAATCTTTCCTTTAGCAAGCCATCTTACAAGCAATCATCTTTACAGATCTTCTTTGCAAATGCTCTTCTCAAGACCTAAAAGTGTCTACAAGTAAGAGCCTAAGTGTGATGTATGAGACCTCCCAAAAGTCTCTTCTCCAAATTATCCTTCAAAATCCCTCTCAATTATCCTTCCTCTAAATTCCCCCAAAATCCTCTCTTCAAAGTGCTCATGAAGCCTTTTTATAAGGTTTACAAGGTAGTTACATGCCAAAATATCCTAGCTAACTTTTCTCCCAAGTAACTTGGCCAACCAATTAGGAGATTACTTGCCCAACAAGTTATGAGGTTACTTGCCCATTTAATTAGGAGGGAGTTAGGAAGTTATTCATAAAGTTAGGGGGAATTAATTAATAAATATTATAAATATTTCCTTTGTAAGTAGTTTATTAAAATAAGTCTAAATTCCCTAATCTAATTTAATTTAATTTAAATTTTAAATACTAAGTGTCATTAATATCTAAGATTTTACCATAAAAATATAATATAATATCCACCTTATTTGTGGTAGCGGTAGTTAATTTATCCTTTCTGCATCCCCGATAATTGAAATTCAAATTCGGGATGGCTGAAATATGAGCCCGAAGGTGAAGGCACCGATGCTGCAACTGCCTGCAATTGATTCAAAATATCTTCTTTGGCCAAAAATCATTACCATCAACTGCCATCACAGGAGAAGACTCAGCTGCTGCGTTAGGGAATGTCGTCATGTGTTCCATAAGGATCTGCAACTATTGTAACCTCTGCCTCTCAAAAATGCCCTGCAGGTTTTGATGATTATGTGATTTAATCCTTGTTTCGTAGATTTTCGCTGCCCTCCATCTGTGATAACTGGTAAACTATCTGGCTTTCAGTATTTTCATCCAACATTTGGTGTAGATTCTTCCAACATTTTCGTCCACCAGGGTTTTAAAGGCATTTTCCGTTGCTACGAATGAAAACCCAGATTTGTTCATCGCACAAGATAGACATCCATTCTTCTGAAATCCACAAGTGCCTCTGCTGGAATCGATAATATATCTGCTACATTCTACCCTAAACTAGCCTCAGTTTTGTCTGGCTTTCTCCACGCGATTGCTGCCCGAAACCTCCTTTAACTTAGCTCAATGGTGAAAGAAGGACCTCCCATGTGCTCCACGAACTCAAATTCGGCATCTAGCGAGTTGGCAACATAAATCCAGCCAATGCGTGGGTGCAATCCTAAACGGCAAGCCAAAGGATTTTCCCCAAAACCACGGCATTCAGTTTTATTTTTTTGATTTCGCTTTTTTCTCTGGCAGCGTTAACAATGGANCACGTATGTCCAAAGGCCCATTGTTAACGCTGCCAGAGAAAAAAAAATAAAATTAGAAAAATAAAACTGAATGCCGTGGTTTTGGGGCAAATCCTTTGGCTTGCCGTTCAGGATTGC
>MNCI01028043.1:968643-984664 GCA_015680685.1 Gnetum montanum | reverse complement strand
TCTATTTTGCCAATATTAACAGGGAGTATGCTTTCTTGTGGTAAATAATCACCTCCTTTTTTTCTTCCAATCTTCACTCAAGAAAATAACTTGGCATTTTAATTTACTTTCCAAGAAGGCTTCAACATCAAGATTATTTACCATTGGCTTGCTTCTCCAAGAATACCCATTAACTCACAATACTAAACTGCAAATTTACAACCAGGGATTGTGCTAATTTTGAACAAAATATTCCAACTGCTCCATGTAATGGCCAAATGTGCCAACATTACCCATGCCTAAAGGTCCCCTTTAACTAAGTCCCCTTTAACTAAGGCCCTATCTTACTTTTTACTTCTCTTTTCTTATTTTTATGGAATGGTGGTTATTTTGTGGGAGCACTCTTGTATCACAAGGGGAAGGGGAAGGGGGAGGAGATGGATCAGTCTTGAAGTAACAATGCAAATTCACTGAAAGAGGTTGGTTTTGGTTTGGACCAAAGATGGATCTTCTTAGGTCATTTTAAACATAAACTCCACAAGGAACTTCATATGACCTTAGTTTGGAATTCCATTCCACCTTCCTCATCATCCATTTATGATGACCATAACTCACCTTTCTATTGATGTTCATGTTCTTGATTTTGTATCTTAGTCTAACATATTTGAATTCTTAGGTGGAATCTTCTAGGTTTTGGTCCTTAACTTCTATCGACCATTAGTTAACTATGGGGCCCATGAATTCCTTAGGTTGAGGTTATGCAATAGCAAAAAGGGCATATGCCCACTCTAGGGAGGATCCACTTGCATATCCCTTGGTTGGGTTCATTAAGCACCTTATCCTTTGGCATTCTTGCAACCCGAATCTTTCGTACACTCATCTTCTACATCACACCATGTGTTCCTTTACAAATTTTATTCATTAAACACATTCTCTATCAAATTTTTCTGTTTTTGGGCTTTCAAAGATTCTTTTTAATGATTTTATCATATTCTTGGCTTTTCTAAGATTCCATGGGCCCCAAATCCATTGAAAAATTCATTATATTTTTTGAGATATTGATGATTTGAAAATTTTTGCCAATGGGCCCCATATATGAAGCACTATTAACAAAGCTAACCCATATACGAGGCCCCATATATAGGGCCCCATATACGTAAGGAAAAAATACTATAAATAGGTGAAACCCCACTTAGAAAATTTTACATTTTCTCATAAACACCAAAGGAGTTTTTCAATTTTTCAAAGCCTATAACCTTTTAGAGCCCATAACTCACAACATATTTATCCAAATCAATCAGTTCTTTGACCTTGCAGCTACTTGAGGTAAGCTCATCTTCATGGGGATCACAAATGTGCCAATTTTTAATAGAAAAGTTTTTGTAATTTTTTTAACTCACATAAATTTTTAACTAAAAAATCAACTATCAATCACCAAATTACAAGAGTTAAACCTCTCCAATGAGATTTGGTGAGATTTATAATAAATAACTAATAAAATAATCAATCTTCCATGGTCCAAACATAGCCAAAGTGTTACTAACTAACAAGAGAAGGCATTCAAAAATTTAAAGTTACACATTATATCTACTAATCCATGGATGTGTTGTGACCATAGATGGCACCAAAAGAAAAGCACACATAGGAAGTAGGACCATTCCAACCAAGGAAGAAACAAACAAAAATGAGAAGGGGCCAAGAATAGCCTTAGGAAGAACCACTTGCAACCCATTTCATAAGTCCTCTTAGAGAAGAGGCAGAAGTGAAATCTATCTAACAGATTCTAAAACTAGTAGCAGTAATAGAAAACTCCCATCAAGATGACATGCCAGCATAACTAACAAATCTTAAGGTGACCCTGATAGAGGCCTTCTTGAATCAAATCAAATCAAGATAGGTCCAAAAATCAATACTCCAAGAGTTAAAATTTGGCCCTTTCTTGGAGCATGCACCAAAATAAGTGTAAGACCAGTTGAATACCTCTCCCATGTGGTCAATCATCACTTCCACTAGGGAGTGATACATGGGAGAGATGTTTTTATTTTGGAATAGTAAGAAACCCAGATCAATGGTGAAAATCAAGGACATCTTAGTGTCCTATTCATCACAGGCCATTGTTGTAGTTCTTGGGTTACCAGAAACGAGGGAAAACCTTACCAAGATTTGAATGTAGGTGGATCCCAATATTAAGAAATAATGGATGCATGCTTCTATGGTATTGACTGCAAGAAGTTTGGTGCACTCACACCAATAGATAGGATCCATTATAAGATTTTAGCCTTCCATGAATAAACTTAATAAATAGAATAAGATGTTCCATCATCATCTTAAAAAGATACTCAAGAAGAAGAGCTAGGTATGTAGCGACTAAAAAATTTGGTCACTAGAAAACCAAAAATCCAAGCACAACAGCTTTAACCCCTAATCCCCATGGCCTCTAAAAAATGCAATTTAGGGTATCCTAGATGGTCTAATAGATCATCTAGGAACTTAGAGTTGGTGCAAAATGAGTAATAAAAATGTGAATACAATTGTAGATCTAAAAATGTAAATGTACTAAAAATAAATAATAGATCTAATTAGTACAAAAATTAAAATAGTAAACTTTGTTTCATAAAAAATAAAGAGAGTTTAGGGATTGTATACAAAAATATGCCTAGGGGCAAGGGGGGTTCACTTTGGTGGGGGCTTAGAATCCACTACTCCATGATCTATATGCTTCATAACTCCTAATGCTTTCAAACCTTTGTTGCTCCTTGCACCAGATTTGCAAGGGGGATGTTACAAGGGGGTGCAACAATGGCTATGGAGGTGTAAAAATTGCTATGAAGGTCATAATTACTTAAAAGGGGTTTCCACGTTGGGACTCAAGAGGCTTTGTGTGTGTTCAAAGCTCTTGAATGCTATAAATGCTAAAGTATGTTAATGCTAATGGGGTCCAACCTGAAAATGGTGTTTTGGGTTAGTTTATATAGGGTTTTGGCCTTAATTTTTGTTGCAAATTGGCTATAATTTGGTTGAAATTTTTAGCTACATTTTAGTTGGGGTAGGTGAGATCCATCCCCATGTATCCACATTGGCTAACCCCTCCATGTTGGCTAATCCATCCATGCTAGGGGAAGAGTGTCAATGTTGGGGAGTTGAAAGATCAATGTTAGGGGAAAGTCTTTCATGCTAGCATGTAGGATCCTAGCTAGAGTTTATGTTAAAATCTTGTTCATGTTGCTTCCAAAGTAAGGAGGATGTGTCAACATTGAGGGGGATGAGAGATCAATGCTAAGGGAAGGGTCAAACCCCTCTAGGTTGAGTTACCCCCCTCCCCCACCCCCCTTCTCCATGCTAGGGGTAGGTAAGATCCATCCCTTGCACTCCTTCACATTGGCCTTAACATCTCCTCACTCGATTAGCCCCCTGTAAAGGTTTCTCAATGTAGAAAACTGTACATCCCCCCTCCTCATAAAACCCATCAACTCACCTTTTTGGCATTCTAAAAGGAATTTTACCCCTCTAGGTTGAGTTACCCCATACCATTCTGCACCCCCCCCCCCCCCCCCCCCCCCCCACAAGCTTAAATATAGATACTAGGTGACTCTTTTCACTTGGGGAATGAGGCTTTGGCCACTTATTAGGCATTTTCAGCCCCAAGAGTATGAAATATGTGAGATTTCCCCTCCTAGCTTATAACCTTCACATTTATAGTGAAGTTTTGCCTCAGGTTTTATGAGCCGGGATTACAAAGGTTACAACATGCAAATTTTGTGGTGTTTCATTGGTTCCTCTTTGTTGGTGTCTAGAGGATTGAACTAAGAAGCACTGAAAAAGAATAAAAAATATCACTATAGGTCCACCATCAATGTTTCCTCTCTTTGTTTGATCCAATCATGTCAAACCATGCCAAAGAGTGCTTGTGATGATGGGATAAGGCTATAATGAAGGAGTGGTAATGGTTAGGAAGATGGTCATGGACGCTAATGATCCATTCCAAGTGTTGTCATCATGGCTATACCATGATACTAAATGTTTTGAAGTTTTGGTCACTTGGCAAATATGTTTGAGAACTCAATCACTTCGCTCTAAGATTTCTTTGGTCATTAGGCTTTGAGGCTTTATTGGCCATTTGCCTTCTTGGAAATTTACTTCCCCTTGTTTGTTCTCTTTTTTTTTTCTTTTCTTATTTGGTGAAGCCTTCATTGGGTCTCATTGCTAGGGCCTATTTGACATAGTTTTCCCTTTAAGTAAGTTGCTTTACACTTAACAAACTTGGTTTTTCCACCGAAGTGAGATGCATTCTACTCAATGGACTTAGTAGTTTTCCCACCAAACAAGATATGTTACATCTAGTGGACTTAGTGCTTTACCACTAAATGAGTTGTGTTACATTCAAGTGAGATTGAGAATGGAGCATGATGAAGAGTTTTCATACAACCATAGTGCATGAGTGGAAATCATAGGTCAACATTTTTTTACAAGGTATGAAAGGTTATCATCAGGTTACAAGGTTGGATTCAAGGAGTGGTGCTAGATGAAAGGCAATGATACAAGCACTCTTGACACAATAGGACAATCTCACCAAATCTTGCACATTAAGGTCACATGGTGACTTGCTTCCATAAGGAGTTGCATCCTTGCAATGGTCCTTGGCTTCATCCTCAAAGCACAATTTCAAGAGAATAAGAAAACCAAGCAAATAGAGCATGCTATAATATTATAATTCATATAGGCCACATAGAATAAAACCAAGCTACCTAGGTTACTAATGTTGCCAGTTTAGGGCTGTGCCAAGCCATGATACTAGTTTAAGGCCCTAGCAAGCTATGGTGCTAGTTTAAGGTCATAGTAGACAATTGTGCAAGTTTAAGGCCTTAGAAGGCATGGTGCTAATTTAAGGCCTCTACAAGCCATAATATTACTAGTTTTAAGCCTTAGAAGGCCTTATTGCCAATTTAAGGTGATAGCGGGTGATGAGTGGCAAGGTACCCCTATGCCCAACCATACAAATACAAGCATTCACACACGATCCGGTCGAACTTCGAGGATTAAGTGCTTATGCACCTACATAGAACAAGGATGGGTTATGTGGTTGCTGTCTTCCCAAGCTTACTTGTAAGGCACAATTGTATGGTTAAGTAAACTTGATGTATGTGATTTTTATTATTTTATGTTTTATGTTCTTGGTGATTAAAATAGAGAAATGAAATAATTTAATAACTAATTTGATTTAACTAATTACTGTTCTCTAACTAGTCCTAACACTAGCATCTGTTCCCACTCTTCGGACACATCCTGAACTAGTGTAACACTATTGGGATTGCCAAATGCTAGTCATTACTGGGTTACCAAGTGTTCCATGTATGCTCGAAGTGGTCATGCTGAGTGTGCTAATTCGTTGATATTTAATAATTCTATAGAAATAACATTAATTAACTAATGAGAACATCAAATGAACTCAAATAATAATAAATAACATTAAATGAAATAATTAAGCTATTCTGAATGTTTCAAGGTTTATCAAAAAGTTTGTCTTTATTTCTGAACATAAGGTGTGCTTAGGTACACAATGTTTGAATAAAGATTCATTCACTTTATGACTCCTACTATAGGCACTCAGAAATAATTCCAACTCTAGAAAGGAAAAACTGCAAGATTTTGGCTAAGGACTGAAAGAAGCCTATTCAAAACCAAGTGCCCCTATCTCTTATTTACATCCAATGAGACAGGCTCCAACATCGCATATCCAATGTCACTTGGTCGATCTTGATATCGTGTATTGAATATCAAGGATCTAATATTGGGGCTCATCATACTCCCATGATTGAATGAAAACCCATCCTCAAGTTCCTTACAAAATACTAGAAAGGTATGGAATTATTGACTAAATGACACTGATGGTGACATGGAATGACCAACTCAAAGTTCCTGGTGAATAGATTGACAAACGTATTATAGCATTAGTGTTCATAACCATTGTGGTAAACACTATACATAAATGACATCTAGACCCTCATTTGATAGCTTGAAGGGAAAGAGAGAAAAGAAAATAAGGCATGTTACTGCCAATGTAAAAAATGTGCACATCGTTATTTATCTATTGCCACATGACTAAGAGTGTTCCTTGCAAAAATGCATAGCTCCAATCCATCCTGAGTGCTAACTCTTATCCTAGTCTATTATTCATGAGATCACCATCTATAGACACAACACCATTATGAATTAGCAAGGATAGATAAGATATAATGCAGTTGATACCTTGCCTTGATATGAAGCACATTGGCTAGGTTGTGGGTATGGTAGATATTGGGTTAGAGGTTTGTATGTGATAACTACCCAAGGTGTAGGGGTGAGATAGGTAATGGAATGGGAAAATTTGCGACAAGCCCCCACGACTAAGAGAAAACCTCCGGTAGCAATAGGATGGAAAATGAAAGAAAAAGGAAGGTAAGAGGAATAACAATGGTGAAGCTAATAATTATGCATAGAAGTGAAGAGGAAAAAAAATGGATGTCATGGCTGGGGTGAAACGAGAAATAGTTGATTGTAAGAGATGTTTAAGGAAAAGAACTTAACAATTGCATCAAAAAGGAATGCTAGTGGGTCCTTCCCAAAGTAGGCTCATGTCCTTTATCCTCTCACAAACCCACAAACCAAAGTGGCTATAGGCTCTAGGAATGACATATGGAGACAATAGTTAAGAATTCACCCACAAGAGTTTACCAAAGAATAACAATGCATCGACCAAGATATAGACTAATCATAAAATCAACAATGAGGTGGAATATGAAAAGCAATATGGAAAGAGAAGAGGGAATGGAATGAAATCTTGAAATCAAGGTTGTGTAAAGTTCCTTGTGTAGTATGTGGTTATGGTGACTTAATAAAATTCAGCCCAAATTTAGATTAAAACTAATCACATCCAATGACCTCACATCAACACACTTGACTAACCCATCCTCCTGAAGCAACAAGAATGCATCCACAGAGCAACCACCATTCCAAAAGGAGAAGAATAGAGAAGCAGCAAGTGAGAAAGGGCCTTAGTTAGAGAGAACCTTCAGGCATGGGTAACATGTCTTTCTAGTGCCATAATTAGTGCTTGTAGCCCATTTTTTTTATTATGTCTAAGGAGTATGCTTTGAATTCCTAGCCTTTGCTTTTTTTTTTCTTTTTTGAATGAGAACCACACCATGCAAAGACTTATTTGATTCATTCAACTTCTTGATATTAGTCAACAGTGAGATGGTGGAAAACCTATGAAAAACATTTTGGTACCCAAGAGAATAGACAACACATATACATTGAATCCCCTTGAAGCCACACCCTTTTCAATCCATTTGAATCTTTTCATGATTTGAAGAAAACCAAGCTACAAAATCATTAATAGGTTTGATTATAAAAAGGGATAATACATTTCCAAAACAAAGGAAGACCATAGAGTTGAATGGATGAATGGATGACATGGACTCATTGCCTATTTTATCAAAATAATCCATATCTTAGTATCAACATTAGAAGTCAAAGGTAAAACCTAAACATTAGCAATCACCATTGTTATAGTACAACCTATCATTATGAGCACTTATTATGTGATGAGTGAGAATAAATCAAACAAAATGTAATAGAGAATGAAATAGTAAACATCTTAATGATGGTGTAAAACAAAAACAAGTAAATATGAAAAATGTGTAAAAAAAAAAGACCAAGGAAACTAAGTACTTAGAATGGTTAGCATTGGTGGCCATCTCCCCCACAACTGAATTGAAAGGAGGAGATTCAAAATAATGAGTAGGGTTATCCATTAACAAAGGTAGTGTTAATACTAGCCATTTTGGGCTTATGGAAGGGTTTGGTTTGTTGGATGTTATCCACGAATTTCTTATCTGGGCTTCTAGGTTTATAGATCATCATGGCCCTTGAAGGAAAAGTTTCATGAATGATATAAGATCCTTCCCATAGCTTTTAAAATTTAGTTCGTTGTGGCACATGTACAGGATTCCAATAAAGAACCCTATTCCTTGGTTGGTATTTGACTTTTGTAATTCTTAGGTCATGATTTTGTTTGTTGAAGGCCTTGTGTAGTTCATTGGATGATAGGATGACTAATTAGTTCTCATCTAGCAAGTTAAAGTTCATTAACTATTCTTTATGTGCTAGATTGAGGTCAAGGTTAAGGTCACATGCTATAGATAGTGTATGGAGCTCAGCTTGGGTAGGATGTATTGGAAGTTTACCATACACTAACTCATAGGTAGAATAGCCTATATGGATTTTCCATGTGGAGTGGTAGGCCCAAAGAGCATCCTTCAGTTTGGTGCTCCAGTCTTGCCTATATTTGCTAATGGTTTGTGTTAAAATTTTTGTGAATTCCCTATTGGTGACTTTGACTTGACCATTTGCTTGAGGATGATATGGTGTAGTTAGTTTATGCTCAAATCCTAAGCATTGCATCAACTTTCAAAAATTCACACCTGTAAAGTATGTACCATTATTAGAAATAAGTGCACAAGGCAAACCAAACCTATTTACAATTTTTTGTTGAACAAATCGTGCAGCGGTAGATGATGTACAATAGGTAACGGTGGCTACTTTTTCCCATTTTGTGAAATAGTCAATAGCAACAACAATGTATGCTTTTCCATTGGACATCAATGTAATAGGCCCCATAAAAGAAATACCCCATATGTAGAAGGGTTCTAAGGGTTGAATCCATTATTGTGGACCCTCCATTCTAGCAGTCATTCCCCCATCACATTGGCAGCACTCACAAGATTGGACAAAATGATGGACATCCTAAAATAATGTAGGCCAATAATATCCTAGAAGAAATATTTTAATGGTTGTTCATCTCCCAACATAATGATTCCAACAAGGGCCCTCATGAGCATTTTGGAGAACTCACAATTGATCTACATCGGGAACACACCATTGAACCAAGCCATCGGATCACACTTTGTAAGGTTTCTATTGATTTCCATGAAATGTTTGACTTAGTGGAGAAACTATTGTTTCTTTTTAATGTCTAACCCTTGCGGTGTTTCTTGTGTGAGAAGATAGGTATGAATGCTATCATACCAATTTATATTAGTGGGTCATTTATTTTTTATTACACCTATAAATAAGAGTTCATCAAGAAACTAATCAGAAATTGGGTATTCATCCTCTTTGTTATCCCATTGCAACAGAGATAAATGATCGGCAACAACATTCTTGGTTCCTTTACAATCTACTATCGTGAGATTGAACTCTTGCAAGATCACAAGCCATCGTATGATGTGAGGGCTTACTATTGGTTTATTCATAAGAAATCGAGTCACACTATGATCTATATGTACAAATACCTTATAGCCTAATACATAGTGCCTAAATTTCTCTAGTGCAAACACCATGATCATTAACTCTTTGTTTGTTGTGGTATAGTTGAGTTGTACACCAGCAATACTTCAACTTGCACAGTGAATGTACTATGGATGTTTGTGCTCATCTAACAATGTAAGTACAACTTGTAAAGAAAAATTGGATGTGTCAGTCATTATATGGAATGGTCTAGACCAATCAGGAGCTTGTAGGATGGGAATTTCTATGAGCTTATTCTTCAAGGCTTGGAAGGCTAACTCACATTTCTTGGTCTATTCAAAGGATACATCCTCATTCATTAATTCTGCCAATGGTTTTGCAATCTTTGAAAAGTTCTTGATGAAACATCTATAATATCTAGTATGTCCAAGGAATGATCAAATATCATTTACAGTTTCAGGTTGACAAGTGATTCCTTGGATGACTTTAATTTTTTTAGGATCTACCTCTATCTTTATTTGTGAAATTTTATGCCATAATACAATTCCCTCTTGAACCATTAAGTGTCTTTTTTGCCAATTGAACCTTAGGTTGGTTTCAACACATCATTTTAGTACTTGCTTTAATCGGTTCAACGCTTATTCGAAGTTCACTCCATAGGTGGAGAAATTGTCCATAAAAATTTCCACACCATTCCCTATTTGCTGCTAAAATATACTAAGAACCAAATGTTGAAACATTTCTAGAGCATTTCACAAGCCAAACGACATCTGTCTATATGCAAATGTCCCCCAAAAAATCCAAAAAACTATAGTTACAATTCCCTACAATGGTATCTAAGAATTGGTCAACAAATGGCAATGGGAAATGATCTTTAAATGTTTCCATGTTCAGTAGCCTAAAGTCTATACACACCCTCCATTTACCTCCCTTTTTAGGCACAATGACTAATGGACTAACCCATTTAGTGTTAGCAATGGGGTAGATGAACCTGACCTTCAAAAGTTGTTTAGTTTCTTCTTTAACTATTTGCTTAAGCTTTGGGTTCAATCATCTTTACAGTTGTTATCGAGGCTTCATAGAGGGGTTAGTGTATATTCTATGTTGGCATATCCTACAATCAATTCTGGTTAATTCAGGATATGACCACACAAAGACTGTTGACCATTTATTTTCCATCTTCAACACTCTCTCTTTTTGTTGAGGAGCAAGCTTAGCATTAATGATTAAAAGTTTTCCATTCTTGAGAAATGCATACTCCATACTAGTCAGCAATGATTTTAATTTAAGGGGCTTTTCCTTAAACTCGTTAGGGATTTCCAACTTTCCCCAATTGATATCTTTAGTGTCAGTACTTGGATGTTGATGATAGACTTTCTCTAATGCATCTAAGCTATCGATATAGGCACAAGTCAAGCTCTTAATTGGTTCCATGCATAAAGTTGAATTTCTTTCTAGGTCAGATATCATCCATTGGGTGCCTTCCTGTCTTGTGGTTGCTGCATATAGGCATCTTTGTATGTCAGTTACTTGTGCACTCTGGTTGCATGAAAGCAATGTTAAGCATTGTACAAACTAGGACTTCTACATGCAGTTACATCCTATATCACTGTATGTGATGCATGGAACTTTCTTCTTCTTGATCTTCCCAAACACATTTTTTTGACATTTCTATAGAAAGATCACATATTCCTAGGTGTGCATCAATCGTACTTAGCCATGCTCTTTCCATTATGATTGGGAAGTTTTTCTTACAATTGTTGAGTTGGATCACTAGGAAATCAGCTGGATACGACCACCCACAAACAGTGGTAACAATGTCCTTCACTACTCCTAATGGAACAATGATGAATTGATTAGCTAGCTCTAAATGAATGTTGCTCTTCTTTAGTAGAGGCAAGTTCCAAGCTTTATACATTTCTTGGGAGACCAAATTAACACTATAATCTAAATCCAAAAGAGCTTTATAAGGCTCATTTCTAGAAATTTTCAAATAAATAAGAGGAACTCTAGGATCAGAAAATTTCCTAGGAAGATTGCCAACTTTAATCGAATCAGTGATGGCATGAGTTAACATAACAGTGTGTGTTGAGTGAAATTTTTTATTCAAAGGAAGCTCTAAAGATTCAAATGATGATGAGGCATTTGGATAATTAGCCACTTGTGTTTGTAAGGACTTGTTTGGACTATTGGTTCTAAAGAAAGATCTCTTCTTTGATCAGTTATTTGAACCAATAGTAGGTTAAAGATTGATAGCCCTTGTAGCATTACATTACTGTGGCTAGGCAGGAAGCTCANACTGTGGCTAGGCAGGAAGCTCGCCTTGCATAGTTCGAGTAGGTGGTAATGGAGCTGAGGGTGGAAGAGATGTAGAAAGATGAGAAGGATAGTATATATGTGGAGTATCACCCCTAGAAGAAGAAGTTCTATAGTACTTGGTGGTCAGGTAGTGAGGCTAAAAAGCGACATGACTAGTAGAGTCACATGGAGAGATCTTATGCTGAACGTAATACCTATATGGGTTAGGTTGATGTTAAGGGTACTATTGACATGATGGTGGCATTCCCCATGATTGTGGATGTTGCCATTACTAATACTATTCATTCAGTTGTGGTGGAGCTCCACTCAGATAATATGTCAAGCATTGGTGAAACTGTCGTGGGTTACCTTTTGGGTGCTTGTAATCTATTTAATCATGCATTTAGTGCATACACCCTAGACTCTTATAGATGTGACACTACTAGGCAACATCCCTTAGGATGGTCATATTGGCAAATCTCACATCTATCATCATTGTTTATGTCCAAATCCACAACCTCTTTAGTGATAGAAATCTTGCCCTTAGCCCTGTTATATGCATACTTAGCTTCTTTCTTTTTCCTTCTCTCTTGGTCACTATTTTGTTCTCTAGAATCCTATGCTATTTTTAAGAAAGTTTGAAATTTGTTGTCTAGAGAGTTCCACATTTGATCCACTTTTGCCAATATTTCTGATGCAAATTTTTGAATGGGCAAAGTCTTCCTATTTACCATCTCTTCAAGTGGTGACTCTTCTTCATCTTCACAAAATCTAATTTCCTTCTTTTGGAGGAAAGGATCTCTATTGTACTTCTCTGCACTTTCTCTTTTCCTCAACTCACCTTCCTCCTTAGCAACTTGCTTCAACAATCTTTGTATTTGATGGACTCTAAGCTAGAATAGCCTTCCTTGGGCATAAGTCCCAAGGGTTCTTTGCATTTCGTACCTATGCCCATCTACGAGATGGCATAGTTATTCCTTTTACGAGTAACCATGGCTAAGGAAATGATGTAATAATGAATAATATCGGCCCATGGTAGCATCCAAGGATTTTTTTCCTCCTTGTTTCCATCCTTAGATTTTCTCACGCAGGTTGGACACTTAGGAGTACATTTGATACTTATCATTGAATAGCTCCAACATGGTACTCCATTGATGAATGGATTCTGGTTCTAAGGACAAATACCAGCTTTTTGCTTCCTTGATCACTGTCCATGGAAACAACTTTATCTTTTTCCACTCATTTTCTATTTTTTGAAAGGAACATTCTTTGTGGAATGCTTGCAAATGGTTTTGAGGATCAGCATTGTATGCCACTTCAAATCGTGGGATGTTATTCATGTCTAGTCTTTTGATCCTACTATCTTTTTGGTGCCTTATTGGGATCCTAATGGCCTCTATTGTATCTAACATACTTCAGGTGGTGAGTAGAGGTTCATCATGATCATGTTATCTATGGCGTCTATGATTCCTATGTTGTTACCTACTCTCCCTTCTTTCATGATGTGTCTCTTTGGAATGCCCTTGCCCCCTTTCTCTACTATTTTGTCAATGATTTCTATCTTGCCTACCATTATCCTCATGGTCTCACCCTCTACGACTATGGTTAGATCCTAAAGAAGAGTGGGAAGAAGATGATGAAGGTGAAGAGGAAGGAGGACTAGCATCATGATGGCACCTATCACCTTCTCTTTGGTGTTCGTGGCCTCGATCGTAGTTACAATTGGAATGCCCATTCTTGTAATTATTTTTTGTTTCTTTTTTGGATACTTTGTGTCTATTGGTACTAGAACCTAGATTATGAATAGCTGAGTGAAGATTCTGGTACTCAACTCCTTGATCAAAGTCAACAATAGGAACATCATTTTATGGAAAACCTCCCAAGATAGGTTCACCATCATTATTTTCACTTAGGACATACGGGACATCTTGAGACAACTTCCCCTTCATAGATTTGTAATGTCTCTCCTATTGTAGATCCCTCTAGCATTATGCCTTTGTGAATCGATACTCTCTCGAGTTGTGTTCATGCACAACATACTTTGACTGTAATTGATGCATACCAATTTATGTCAGAGCATGAAGAAGCATGCTTGGAATCGAGCGATTGGGAGGTAGCACTATGTTACCTTCTAAATCACACCATTGTAGTTGTTCATCCTGGTGGTGGATAAAGGTAAATTCTAGTATATACTCATCAAGATGATCCTGTATCATGTGAAACTATGGGCACTGGTGGATCATCATGTGCACCTTGCCTCCAATTGTTGATGGTGTCGAACCTAGTCAGTGAAGCACTCACATAAGAAGAAGGAGGCATGATTGATTATTCATTGTGCAGTACTCTTTTGCAATGATTGTAGGATAGTTAACTTTAAGGATTCATTCCAACAATGGAAGGATTTCCTAAGTTCTAATCAATGCACAAACAAAAAAATCCCTAGCAATAGCAGCAATGATGAGTGACAAGGTACCCCTACTCCTAACCATATGAATACGAGCGTTCATGCATGATCCAGTCAAATTGTAAGGATTAAGTGCTTATGCACCTACATAGAACAAGGATGAGTTATGCGGTCATTGTCTTCCCAAGCTTACTTGTAAGGCAAAATTATATGGTTAAGTAAATTTGAGGTATGTGATTTTTATTATTTTATGTTTTATGCTCTTGGTGATTCAAATAGAGAAATGAAATAATTTAATAACTAATTTGATTTAACTAATTACTATTCTCTAACTAGTCCTAACACCAGCATCCATTCCCACTCTCTAGATACATCCTAAACTAGTGTAATGCTACTGGGATTGCCAAACGTTAGTCATTACTAGGTTACCAAGTGTTCCATGTATGCTCGAAGTGGTCTTGCTAAGTGTGCTAATTTTTGATAATTAATAATTCAGTGGAAATAACATTAATTAACTAATGAGAACATCAAATAAACTTAAATAATAGTAAATAACATTAAATGCAATAATTAAGCTATTCTAAATGTTGCAAGGTTTATCACAAAGTTTGTCTTTATTTCTAGACACAAGATGTGCTTAGGTACACAATGTTTAAATAAAGATCCGTTCAATTTATGACTCCTACTATGGGCACTTAGAAATAATTCTAACTTTGGAAAGGAAAAACTACAAGAGTGTGACTAAGGACTAAAAAAACTATTCAAAACCAAGCATCCCTATCTCTTATTTATAGCCAACGAGATAGCCTCCGATATCACGTATCCAATGTCGCTTTGTCGATCTAAATATCATGTATTCAATATTGAGGATCTGATATTGGGGCACATTAGTGGGCCATGGTTACATGGTGTCAAATGATGGTCAAAGATGGCCAAAGCCCACCATTCAACTCCAATCAAAGGCTAAACAAAGGTTACATAGGCTATAATAGAGAAAACATAGTCAAACAAGGTAGATATGAGGTTAATAAGACATAACAAGGTTGAAATGGATTGAAACCCTTTGGAACAAGGCCAAATAAGATAAAGTAGAATACATGTGATAAAAATTGATCAAAACATGATCAGAAAGGATTATATTTTTCCATTTTTAGGCCTTAGCAAGCCATGTTTTAGAGCTACAAGGCTATTGGATAAATTTGGCCATCAACAGAGGGTGTCTCTAGGCTGTTTGGACTGAAAAAATAAGAATTTTAAGGTTTTCATGCTAGATCTACTTTATTTTTGCATTAGCTAGCATGGAAGGGGCAACCCCCAGTGTGGATGATGCATCCAAATAGTTTCCCAGGCTTTTTTTAGTTAGCTTTTGACTTTTAATGACTTACATGTTAGCACAGTTGACTAGGGAAGGGAATGGGCTAGTTCTAGCATTAGTTTCAACCCCTGGAACTCCTCATTTGAGCCTAAAAATATCTTCCATGTAGCATCCACATTGAGCAAGGTGGTCTAAGCATGGAAACCAATGAAAGTAAACTGCATTACATATAGAGTATTAAAATCAAGGTTTTAGGGCCTTCCCAAGAGAGTGCAAGGCTAGATTTCTCAAAATTAGGC
Source organism: Gnetum montanum (assembly GCA_015680685.1). NCBI lineage: Eukaryota > Viridiplantae > Streptophyta > Gnetopsida > Gnetales > Gnetaceae > Gnetum > Gnetum montanum. The sequence goes on along the minus strand of MNCI01028043.1, from coordinate 969,081 downwards.
ACTTTGGAGGTAGAAAAAGGTCAAAATTAGGTCTGGAAGCTTAACCCCTCTTTTTCCATGATAGCCAACATCAAAGGAATGGGGCTTATCATGGAGGATCAAAATCCAAGTCAAAACATGATTAAACAAGGTCAAACTGGTAGTTGGAACTTAGATATGGGAGTTTTGCATTCCCTAGCTTTATTTTGAGGTCATTTGAGTCAATTTTAAGTGCAAAAACAAGTTGAAATTGCTCCCCTCTCCACCTTTTTCCATGGTAATCATGGTGATCCCAACATGGAAGAATAAGGAGGCACTAATTTGGAAGGTTTTGAAAGCACATCAACCATGTTTCTAGGCTCCTTGGGCTATAGATCATGATTTTCCAAGTTTCTAGTTGATTCTGGTCATGTTTGGAGGCTATATGATGGCATCTAAGGTTTCACACCCCCACCCCCC
>MNCI01028043.1:939121-966240 GCA_015680685.1 Gnetum montanum | reverse complement strand
CCCCCCCCCCCCCCCCCCCTATTTCCATGCAGATGTAGTTTCTCTAGTATGGAAGATGGGCATGGATGAGGTTTGAAGGCTAAAAAGAGGTTAAATAAGTGCACACTTAAGGCTATGTGATCCTAGGCTTCTCTAGTATAGATTTTTGGTCTTCAAGATNGGTTTTTGGGCTTCCCCTATTTTCCTTGTTGGGAGTGGAGTTTTCAACATGGAACTAGTTAGGGAGATCAATAGGGATATCTTTTTAGCCACTTGTGTTATATTTTACAAGTTTGGAGGGCTTTGGAAGGTGCAAGCATGGCCTAAGATGCATATAAGTTTATCTGATGTTAATTCAAGGTGTCTAAGGGTCATTTTAAAGTCATACTTAGGTTTTCCCTTACTTCCACACTTGCCAACATGGAAGAGGTGGCTCCTAGCATGGAAGAAATAAGGAACTCTATTTTTTTCTCTTTTTTCACTTCTAGCCATGCATGTGGGTCTCCAAGGTTGGTAGTGTTTATTGTTGATGCCTAGTGTCAAAATCTAGTCATTTCAATGGGGTTTTATGTGGTTTTTAGGCTTCACCCACCTCCATCCATGCTAGGGCTAGGATGTTCAATGTGGATGGGCTCCTCCACAGCACGAAAAATCCAAGGGAGGCAAGTTTGGATTATTTCAATTGACCTTCAGAAGTTTGGTGGCTTCCAAAGTGATTAGGTTGCTTTTGTAAGTCAGTTTCTATGCAAACTTCAACATTCTTGGCTTCACCCCCTTCATCCATGTTGCTACTAGCATGCTTAGCATGGATGAGGTCCTCCCTAGCATGGAAGATCCTTAGGAGGATAATTTTTATTTATTTTTAGCAATACGATGGCTTCTAGAAGGGTTTTCAAAGTTGTTGTGCTAGTGTAAGGCAATTTGACATTGTTTTTATGCATCTGAGAATTGTCACTATTGTTCTTAGCTTCATACACACTATTTCCACGTTGAGAAAAATGAATGAGGCAACCCCAAATGTGGATAAATCAAGAATATCATATCTACATTAGTTTGATAGCTAATCGACCATGCATGTTAGTCTTTGGGGTTGCTGGTGTTGACAGTTGACACTTGGTATCAAGATTTACCAAATTGGAGGCTCCTAGGTACCTTATGCAATCAACCTCCATTCTTCCATGCTAGGCATGATGACCCCCAACATTGATAAGTGGGAAATGTCAGATCTAGGCTCTTTTGACAACAAATCAACCATTCATGTTAGCCTTCAGGGTTTCCAATGTCGATGGTTGAGATTTGGTATCAAAATTCACTAGTTTGGAGGCTCCTAGATTCCTCATGCAAGAAATCCATTTTCTTCCATACTAATAATTCTTGCCCTAGCATGGATGAGAGGGAAATATTAGATCTAGACTCTTTTCACAGAAAATCAACCATGCATGTTAGCCTTAGGGATTGCTAGTGTTCATGGTTAAGAGTTGATGTAAAAATATGCTAGTTTGGAGGCTTCTAGATGTCTCATGTAATTACCTCTCCTTCTTCCACACTCAGCCTGATGGCCCTAGCATGGATAAGAGGGAAATATTAAATCTATACCATTTTTGATCAATTTTATGGCATTTGGAAGCTCTATAAGGTTTTCACAAGGTCTAAAGGTCACTAGGGTAGGTTATTAGGCTATTTTTTGTCATAAAATAGGTTTTATTGCATACCCCATAGGCTTTCACACTTGCTCCATGCTAGGAAGCATAGAGGGAGGGGAATTTCACCAATGTGGAGAATATTTGAAATCAAAAATCTTGGTTATTTTTTGTCATTCTAGGCTTCTGGATGTTGCCAAGGGGTCTTAAAGTATAAAAATGATAACTAGGTGGTAAATTTTAATAATTTATGATTTCCCCCATCCATCCATGCTAGATCTATGTTGGGCAGCATGGATGGACCTCTCCGTAAGGTGGGACAACCAAATCTAGAGGTTTTAGGCACTTCTGACCAGGTTAGGCAAGGTTCTAGGGCTGCCAAGGATCACTAGAGGGGTTTAGCATTATGTGGACCTACTTTAAGGTTGAACTAGGGCTTGATGAGCACCATAGGATAAGTATGGATTTCACCCCCATTTTTCAATGCTAGATCCACATTGGGAAGGGTTACCACAACATGGATGCCCCAAAGTAGTAAGCTTTATTGAGGTTTTACCCATTGCTAGGGTGTAGAGTTCATGCATGTTAATGGCAACTACCGAGAATGGCAAGGGTAGTTAGGATTTATGGTTATGGACGGTAGGAGGTATGACTTGGTCGTTGTTGGTGCTTGGAACCCATTCCAAGGCTTATTTGGATGGTAACTTAAGGCCTTGGTAGAGATAATATTGTTAGTTTTAGGCCTTAGTGAGCCTTATTACTAATTTAAGGCCATAGTAGGCCATCATCTATACATTGTCTACCAAGTATGGGAAGCTCTCAAAAGAGCAAATAAGGCTAAAGCCAACATTGAAACATTATATAATGTTGTAAAGGTAAATAAATTTTTGAAAAAATAATGGATGATATGTTTATTAGAAACTTGTTGCTTGATATTTGAGAATCCAAGGATCCTTTTGGCATGATCCTATCGACAACATTTTTCTCATATATCATGGAAAGTTGTAGGCATTTTTTTATTATCTTGTGTCATAGAGTTGGTAATATTTGCATCATTGTTGCTCACATTATTGTTGGCCTTAGTCTAAGTGTTGGGATTTTTCTCTTGAAACTCTACCTTCCAACCTCAATTGATGTTGACATAGTTAACTAAGGAAAAAAACACATTATCTTCACGAATCAAAATTTTTCCACCCTCATATGACAAGTGAATATTTTGATGTATAGGAGATGAAATTTCCAGAATATTCAACAACCATGGTCTCCCTAGAATGAAGTTGAAGCCAAGTGTCTCCTCAACCACTAGGAAGTTAGTGGATGTGGGAAATTTCTCACCAGCTACAAAATCCAAGGAGATAGAACTTCACACTATTTCTTGTGAGCCATTAAATGACTTGAGTGTTGAGGTAGTGGTCACTTGAATATTATCAATTAGGTCTAGTTTGTCAATGATGGAAACTGGTACCACATCCATGGCTACTCCATCATCCACATGAACACAATGTACCTTCTACCTATCAATGTGTATGGTAATAAGGAGAGGCACAGACAACACTTCTTCATTTTAAGAGTCGATTTTCACTTCACTATCACAAATGTTGAACATGGATTAATGCCCATTTTCCCTAAGTGAAGCTTACTCAATGATAGAGTAAATCAACTCTTTGTTTCTAGGCATTTCTCTACTCATAGGGATAGAGATAAATAATTATGTTAGTGCATTTCTATGTGTAGGATAGGTCATGACTAGGTTGTATAGGCTTGGTGGCATGTTCTTTTGCTTAATGGATAGTTTGACTTGCTCCATGGTTGTAAGAAAATGCTTTTCCTTGGCTTGTGATGTTTCAACCATAGTGGTTCTAACCTCCTCCATCCTTCCTAAGGCTTATGGCTTGGGTTTTGGCCCATGTGCCTTGGGCCTCTTGTCCATGGTTGTAGTTGGCCTTGTTGTAGGTCTTGGTTGGTTACCTTCAATGGGCTTATTTTTTGGTTTGGTAATAGGTTTCTTTCATCATCATTGTAATAATTGTTTCTTACTAACCTTTGAGTTGTGGGCCACTATAGGTGGGCATTGGTCATGGGTTTTTGTGGTCTTACCGATTGAAGGTGGAGAAACCTACATAACAAATGTTTCCTTGGGTTTTGAAGGATTAGAAACTCCTTGATTATGTTGTGATGTTGAAGCCACTGAAAGGGGGACACGTATGAAAGGTTCCTTAGAGATCAGAAGAGGTGATACCCATATGACAAAGAGTTCCCTAGGCTTTGTGTTTAGGGATTGTGATGGTACTCTATCAACAAATAGTTCCCTAGAGGGATTAGACTATTTGGTTTTTGTGAATGAGGCTATGGTATATGAGTTTTTGTTAGCACTTAGAGAACTAGGCTCATTTACTACAAACTCTTCATGGTTTATCATCTTTTGGAGGTCATCTTTTAATGTTAAGCAAAAATCAATGTTATGACTAGCCATTTGATGATAATGGCAATACCTATCCAACCTAAAATACCTCAATAGCTTAGGATTGTATGTGATAGCTATCATTGGATATCTAACTATGTCACAAAGACAATTGTGCCGCTTGCAAGCCTCTTCAAATAGTTGCTTATGTTGTATATAGTTGGTATTATGTACCTATTCTAACAGCTCAGGGGAATTTAAAGGAAATTTTCCATACTTAGACCTATTCTTTCATCCAAAGTTTGGACTTGGTTGATTTGGGGCATAGGAAGTGGATGGTTGCAATGAGTTAGAGGATGTGTTGTATGGTGGTGATCCCCTCCTTGATGCCTATTTTGGCTCTTTTTCTACTACAATCATAGTTATATATTCTTGCTTGCTTTTATCTCTATCTCTTCTTGCATGTTGGTTTTTGTAGGCCACATAGGCNTTATCTCTATCTCTTCTTGCATGTTGGTTTTTGTAGGCCACATAGGATTGGTCATTACTTGCTTCAGCTACCTCCTTAAGTCTTTTGGTTTTTGAGAAGGCTTGGTTTAATGACTAGGGTTCTAGGTAGTACAACTTTGACTTGATAATGTCATTTACTACTTTCTTGAAAATGGCCAAGAGGTTGGTTTTAGTAATAGGCTCTAGGATTTTGTTGACTGTTGAGTTCCACCTTTGAATGAACCTTTTGACTAGTTCAAGTGGCCCCTACCTTACCTTCATTAGTTGATCCAATGTGACATTTAGCTTCAAATTGTATTTTAAGTAGTTAAAAAATTGGTTAATTAGATCTTCAAGGGAAGCGATGGAACCTCTAAGCAAGGTTTGATATTAATCTAGAATCTTACCCTTGAGAGACATGGGGAAAATCCTCAAAACCATATGAGGCCAAGCTTGCAAAAAGAGGCACTTAGATTGAATGGTTACTATATCTACATTAGGATCCCCTTCACCATTTTATTTGGTGAAGTTTGGAATACGAAAGCCTGTGGGCAAGATTATTTGAGGCACCATAGGGATTATAGGATCATCTTGGTAGAAATCTATAACCTTGACCATTTCAGTTATGTTGGCCTTAATTTTTCACAACTCTTCATTAAGGTCTTGGATCATTTGGAAATCCTAATCGAAGCCTTGGGGCATCTCCATGGACTACAGTGCTTGTGTTAATGGTTGATGAAGAAGTTGTAAGAGTTGTGGTTGAGGGACTTGTGGGCTCATGAGAGATTGTGGTATCAAAGGGAGAGGATGGATTATGATTTTCATAGGTGGGCTAAATAAGGAGAAATATGTTTGTGCCAAAGCTTGAGACATAAAGGGAAAAAATGGGGTGTGAGATGCTTATGTTGCCTAGGGTCCCAATGAGGGTCTTATCAATATGTTAAAGGAAGATGATGAGGTAGACATCACCATGGCTGAGTGAATGAATTTAGCTTGTGTGGCAAAGGGGACCATTGAGAATAAGAAAGTGGATTGGGACATGGGTTGTGTCTAGTATATGGTGATGATGGATGTGAACCCAAACATGGTAGGATGGATAGAGAGAGAGTTGGGTCTAGGGACTTGTCCAATCGATGAGATAAGAAATGTGGAGTTGGATGTGGTTATTTGGGAAGTTTGAGTTTGGAAAAGACTTATAATGAAGGTGTTTAGCTCTTATTTAGCCTCAATCTCCTCTTTTTCCTCTTGTTGATCCTCTAAACTAATCCCCTCACTAAACTCATCAACCTCTATGAGTTGTGTAAGCATTTGCACATAGAAGTTAGCGAGGGGAACTTGGTCATAGGAGGATGGGATGTATACTTGCCCATATTGATGTATAATTTTGAACTAATGCTTAGCATCAAATTTGGAGCATGGTATTAATAGACCAACTTTCATCTTAGCATAGAGGAAGTTGTAGAATCCATCATTGATAACTACAAAATCTAGGCTCTTGCCTCTTTGCCTAAGTAATTGCCTTTGTTCTATGACCATGGGGTCTTTTAGGTCATAGACACGAACTATATATTTGTTGAATAACATATTTGTTAAGTTGATATGCAATAAAATTGATTGGCTGAAAGACATGGTTACAATGCTAAAAATGGCTTGAAAAGGTTATGAAATTTAAAAATTACTAAAAATGGATCACTTACTATAAATAGTAAGTGGTTTCCAAAAGGTGTATACCCCCTTACTAAAAATGAAAAGAGGGGGGTTATCACACTCCACCCACTCCTAGCTTTCTAGCCATAGAAAAATGATAAAAATGGACAAAGTGAGTTACTTACTATAAATGGTAAGTGGGGGGTAAGAGGGTTATACCCCTTTACCAAAAATGAAAAGGTGAAAAGGTGGTAGCAAATTTCACGCATGCTAGCTTCCTAGCTGTCACACCCCTAAATATGGTTGAGGGGGGGTGGGGGTGGGGAAGGGAAGGGAGGGAGGGAGCGTAGAGGAAAGAGGGGGAGAGGAAAGAGGGGGTGAGATAGGGGGATCTTACACTTTCTAAAACAAAAATTGATGAAAGGGGGGAGGGGTGGTGAAGGATGGATGGAAGTTTTGGTAAGTGTTGTTTTAGCTGAAAAACCAAAATAAAAACTTTGATTTTCCAAAGATGATGTTTTTTTATGAAAATTAACAATGTTGACCCTATTGGAAAAAATTCAATGTAGAGGAATTTTTGGTGGTCCAAGGGAATAACACCCTTCCTAGTTGATAGGGGTAACACCCTTCCAAGCTAGCTTTCTCAAAGCCCAAACACCCATGTTGGGGGGTATGATACCCATGTTAGCTATAATTTGGATGAAACTTTTGGCTATGTTTTAGGTGGGGTAGGTGAGATCCACCCCCATGTATCCACATTAGCTAGCCACATTAGCTAATCCCTCAATGCTAGCTAACCCCTCCATGCTAGGGAAAGTGTCAATGTTGGGGGGTTGAAAGATCAATGCTAGGTAGAGATCTTCCATGCTGGCATGCAAGATCCTAGCTGGAGTGGATGTCAAAATCTTGTCCATGTTGCTTCCACATTGGGGAGGAGGTATTAATATTAAGGGGGATGAGAGATCAATGCAAAGGGGAAGGTCAAATCCCTCTAGGCTGAGTTACGTCGCTCTCCATGTTGGGCATATTTAAGATCCACCCATTGCACTCCTCCGTGTTGGCTTTGATGTCTCCTAGCTAGCATACCTCTTACAAGGGGTTTGTCAATGTAGAAAAGTGTAAACCCCCAATAAAATCCATCAAATTGTCTTTTTGGCATTCTAAAAGGCATTTTTGATCCCTCCCCCCACAACCCAAATATAAACACTAGGTGACTCTTTTCATTTGGGGAATGAGGTTTTGGCCACCTATGAGGCATTTTTTAGCTCTAAAAGTATGAAATATGTGAGATTTCCCCTCATGGATTACAACCTTCACATTTATAATAAAGTTTTTCCTCAGTTTCATGGGATGGGATTACAAAGGTTACAATACACAAATTTGGTGGTGTTTCAAGGTTATTATGCAACCTTTAATACAATTAAAGAAATAAAGCAAGATTATTTGATTTTATATAGTAGTTCTTCCAATCACATGACACCCTACAAAAATTATCTTCTAAATTATAAAATAAACAATAGTCTTTACAACATCAGAATTAGATATGGATAATACTTAGCCATAGAAGGAAAAGGATATTGTGTAGTTAAATTAAAAAATAAACAAAAATTTTCCATTTCCAATATGTATTATGTTAATAATCATTCTAACTCTTTGATCTCTATTAGATAAGTCTCTAATGAAGAAAATAGTGTTAGTTTCAAGAGAAATTTTTGCATTATTAACAAACCTAATTATGAAAAATGCATGAAAATCAAAACCTTGACTAACAAAATATATGTCCTTGAATGAAACTATCTCAATAATAAAGAAGACATCATAAGCAACCATACTAATCAAGGAAAGTGTGTACTTAAAATAGAAGATAATCAAATCCCAAAAAATGGATGAAGTTAAGGAAAAGGATAATGAGGATTTTAGCATATACAGACTTTGACATGGAAGGTTTAGTCACATCTCCTATTAAAAAATTAAAAGAATGATCAAAAAAGAAAAAGATAAATGGATAAAAATTTTAGATATTCCTCAAGATAAATATGAGACTTGCATACAAGGAAAGTAATCAATTCTCCTTACAACTCTCACATGATAAAGAAGGAAAATCCATCTAATCTTTTGCACATGGATTTTGTTGGGACAATGCTCACTGTTTCAATAGGAGGGATAAACTATTTCATGATCATAGTAGATGACTACTCAAGATACACTTGGACTTATAGTTTTAAGTAAAAGGATTAAGCCCTCAAATACTTTGAAACTTTCTACAAAATGATTAAAACTTCATGAATGTCAAGATTAAGCTCATCCAATTAGATAAAGAAGGTGATTTCATTAATAAAGAATTTAATATGTTCTATAAAGAAAATGAAATCATTCATCAAACCACATGTGGATATAGCCCACAATAAAATGGAGTAATTAAAAGAAATAATAGATTAATACAAGACATGATAAGGTTCTTACTAAATTATATCTCACCATTTAACCAATATTAGAGTATAGCTGTCACAATGTCTTATCACATTTCTAATCAAATCATCATTAAAACCAATGAAGATATGTTTTCATATGAAGATCTATATAACAAAATTCCTAAGTTGACTCATATGAGAATATTTGAGTGTCATTTTTATATAAAGATCCTTAAAAAATTCATTGACAAACTTGAGGATAGAGGGGAAAAAGGCATCTTTCTTGTTTATGATTCTCACACCAATGGATATAGATGCTACGACCTAATGAATTAGAAATAACATGTTTTAATAGATGTTATATTCGATTAGATAAATTTTGATATATGTGATTTTTTCAAATAAAAAGAGAAATTAGACACATATCAAAGTTCAAAACTTTAGGTTCAAATAGGCCATCCTCATAGTCAAATGTTAGACCCAAATTTTGAAAGAAGAATTATAAGATGTTACAATATTACAAATACAACATATTTAGTAGTCTCAAGTGATCCAACAAATTTCAATGAAGCCATGAGATTAAAAGTATGGAAAGAAATCATTAACAAAGAGCATGATGCATCCTAAGAAATAATACATGAGAATTAGTGGGAAAAATAAAAGATGAAAAATATTATTGATTGCAAGTGGCTGTATAAATAAAATAAAATGAGAAAGGAAAATTCACAACATACAAAGAAAGACTTATGATAAGAGGATTCAAACAAAAGAAACACATTGAATATGAAGAAATATTTATACTAGTAGCCATATTTAAAACCATCAAGCTCATTCTCTCCATAGCAGGACATAGAGATTTAAAGATTCAATAAGTGGATGTAAACTTAGCATTTCTAAATGGATATATCAAACAAAAAGTATAAATCTATTAACTTGATGGTTATGTTATCAAAGAAAAAGAGAACAAAGTGTGAAAATNCTTGATGGTTATGTTATCAAAGAAAAAGAGAACAAAGTGTGAAAACGCAATGAAGATCTCTATGGCCTAAAGTAAGCACCTAAGGCATAGTTTTAGAGAATTAATGGCTATATCATCAATAAGAATTATCAAAATTACATATTTGAACCAATACTATATTTTAAGAAGGAAGGAGATGAATTCATCATCATATCACTATATGTAGATGATATTATCTTTATTACCTCCAATAAAAGTCTAACAAAAGATGCCAAGAATGAGATGAAAATTGAATTTAAAATGAAGAACCTTAAAGAACTCAAATACTTCATAGGAATTAAACTAAAATAGTTTAACATCCCATTCCTTGTTAAGGGTAGAATTATACTATAATAATGTAATTATCATTTGAAAGAAGGGGTGCCTCCTTATAAGGAGTTATGACTATTCATGGTACCTCTCGAGAATGGGTTTGACTTGAGGCATTTAATGCCAAGATTAGAGGTCATATTAGCATGGAGTTAGAGAGCCAAGATTGGAAAGTGATGAGAGTTAGGTGAAGTGGGACAAAAATGGATTGATCACCCCTTTAGCTAGATAGCATAACCATGGTGGAAATTCTAGATAGCCTCTAAGATCCTAAGTATCACAAGAAGATAACCCAAAGGGTGTTATAGTGTATCAAACAAACATCTGAAAAATCTCCATTGGTTTTTTTTTTTTTTTGCTCAATTTCATGTCCATTTTTTATTATTTTCAAATTTATAATAGTGATGAAGTTATCTCCACACAATGCAATATTTTTTATGCAATAAATGATTGTATTTCATCACCATCTAGGAATGGGATGGGATGTTACATTCGGTATTAGAGCAAACCATGATTTAGAAGTCAAAGTGGAAGAAAGTAGAAAAAATATATAAAATTAAATTTTTTTATTAATATATGAATGAGATACATCAATAAGAGAAATATGGAAATATATGTGGGATACATTAAGAATAGGAATATGAAAATAAGTAGAAACAGGAAGATCAATCATCTAGTTTAAAGACCTTGAGAAGATCACCAATAACCTTCAACCAAGCCTCATATTTCTCCTTGGTAACATCATCCTTATTGAGTACCACACAACATCTAATCAAACCATCACATGGTTAATTGATGTATTGATGGCACTCTTTGTTGAAGCTTGTGTTTCATTAGCATTTGCAAGTTCTATTTCCAAAAAATTTACCTAAAGGATCCATTGGGCCATGTCTCCATACCATTCTTTTACCTTCCTTTGCATATACAAGATCAAGGCTATGAGTATAAAGATAATAATAAAAAGAAGAAGAAAAGAAAAAGAGAAGAGAGAAGAGAAAACAAGAATTACTTACATGAATTCGATCATTCTTGATTTGGAGGATGCATTCATGGTTCAACAAATAACGAGCAAAGTAAGTAGCACTCTCTAAGTTTCCTAACAGTTGTTCAAGATTTTTGCTAACTTTTGGAACACCCTTTGGGATAGCATGAAAAGAGGATGTAGCACCAGCTTGCAATAAATCATAATTACCTTTGAAGTCACAACATTTGAATTCCCTTAAGTGGTAAAATTCTTCACAAATATAGTAAGGAGTATTCCTCACAATCCATTCACCAAGATTTCAAAGAAGAACAAGTTCCTCTATAGCAACCACCATATGAATTAGAGAGAAAGATGAATCCATGATGATGATAGAAGAAGTAATGATGACATATTTAGTAACAAAATTTACAGGCATAGCCTATGGTAATGATTCCTTTACCGAAGTGACATGTGGAGATGACATATGAGGAGATTTCAAATGAGGGGTTGAAGTCTCCTCGAAACAAAACTTGCATAGAGAACCCTTTCCCAACTCTTGAATGAAGTACCCTTGACCCAAGAACACCTACCAAAAATGGCATAACATAAGAACAAGGAAAAAGAGAAGTATTCTAAAGCATATTGTTATTTGATAATCAAATTACCTCTAGTTCCTTTCCCTTTCTTTTGTACCTTAACACTACCTTTCCACTTGGACCTTGTGCACTATTTTTTATTAATAATCAAGGGCATAAAATAAACAAACAAACAAACAAACAAATACACAATAACAATAAGGTATGATTCCCACATCATCACTTCCTAAAGTTATCTCCATAGTACCTTTCCTTCTAGGTACCCCATAGTGCACTATCACATGAATGTCATGATAAGAAAAATAAAATAATAAATAAGAAAATATGAAATAAAATATAAAAAATTGTACACCATCAAAATCCTCCAAATTACAGACTTGTACAAGACCTCAACTTAAGCCCTCACAATTCTTTCCTCAAGAAATTTAAGATATAAATCAGGATTAAATTCATGGATGCTATTGGTAAAGGAATTATTACTTAAGATCAAGCCTATAAGAAAAGGTATGCAATTTATAATATAAGGTTATTCTGGGTTATTTTTAGTGGTAGTAGCTAATTCCATGGTAAGGTACAAGGAAGAGAAACAAGAAAGAGACCAATGATATAATCTCATTTTTTGCACCATGGAGAAGAAAGATGGACAAGAGTTAACATTGGAACACTCGGGATCTCATAAAAATTTAGTGTAGATATATTAACATAGGTAGTAGTCAATATCATTCATAAAATCAATTTTATAATATTATCTTCAGATAAGAGAAAAATTCTTAACATAATCAAAAAATTCTCTTTGACAAAAAGATTGAAATTCAGCAGATTTCAAGCTGGGAACAAAAGGATTTACCCTACTATAGAAACCAAAAGTAGTTCAGATGATAGTAGGAGTAATAGTTAAACTTTCAAAAACCATTTTTGAATGAAAAAATTCACATAGATGATAACTATTACACCAATTTATTATGACATCATTATAGATAGAAGTCTTAAAAATAGGAAATACAAGCAACTCAAATAGTCTAAAATTTTTATGGAACTCAAAATTCTCAACATCCAAGAAGCTATGAACAAAATTAGTCACTTCCACAATATTATTCTAATGCAAAATAATAGAAACTCATTTGAAACTACTTAAGAGAGTAGGAGAGGATTATCTAAGAGTAAGGGAGGATTGGCCAGGATGCTTTAGAGGGGTCATCTTCTAATTTGTTATGTTGGAAAATCTTCTACAACTATTATAAAAAATGGTTGAATTGGGAAAAAAAACAAAAACTTTCTTCTCCTATTAGTTTATAACAGATTTGAAAACCATAGTAGTAGTAGTAGAAGATTAAGCATACTAGAGGAAAAGGCACTTCCACTTGCATTAACACATAATTAATTATTAATTAATTTTAATTTAATGTTTACATATCTTTCTTTTTTAAGTGATAGATAAAGTAAACTAGCATTATCTTAAGTTGAACATGTGGTGCTTTCTAAGATAATTGCAATTGTACCAATTTCATCAAAATCTGACATACGGTTTGGGAGTTAAGGTGTTTTCCAATATGCATGTGATTTATTAAGAAAATAATAATAATAATAATTGTTATTTTAAGGGTTGTAGGTTCAAGCCCTAGCCCCAAAATTTAAAATGAATAGTCTTTAATAAAAAATATAATAATTTGGGCATTGGCCTTAACCTTGAGGGTTAGGACCCGTAGCACCGTGGTTGCTATAGTGCTCTCCAGTTGCTCTATAGTATGGCTAGGCCATAAGGCTTGGCCACACTACATCATGGTTGGCCTGTCCATGATGCTTAGATAACCATGCCACTATGTGGTAGGGTTGTAAGACTCAGCCACGCAAAGTCACAACCAGCTTGGCTATGGCTTGGATCCATTGTTCAACATGCTGATCCACCATTTTTCCATTGGTCTGCCATTCATCATCGACGCTGCGATCCATCATCTCCTTGTCTACTATAAGTGTTGCAATTTACTGCTTCCCTATCCATCACTGGCACCACAATCCACTGCCTCTGTATTTGTCGCTGGCACCATAATTTGATGCCTCCTTCCCAACATCAACGCTATGATTTACCACCTCCTTGTCCAGCACTAGCGCTTTGATCTACCATCTTCCTGCCACCATAAGTGCCATGATTTGTTGTATCCCTATCAACCACTGGCACCACGATCTACCACATCTTGATTTCCTGCTTTCCACTTAACAATGAAACAAAGTTTTTGATAAATTTCAGAACAAGAAATCCCAATGGTTTTATGAGGTTATGATTAGGAAAATGATTTGAGTTAACTTCATAGTTGGTCATACTCACCAAAATGGTTTTGGTAAGGTATGATTAAACAAATGATCTAATATATAATAATGTGTAACTTGTAAGATCATACAACTTGATAGATTATAGGGTGTATTAGAATTATGCTATTTGACTCAATGTAGCTTGAGACATATAGCATAACTATTTGAATCAAACATGGGACTTGCAAATCACAAGCCACATGCTTTAATCAACTCAACCATGGTTCCCTTGCAAAAATCCATAATTTTTTGGTAGACAAAAATAAAATAAATAATAATATTTTAAAAATTCAAAGTACATTATATTAATAAAGAGAAAGTCTAAATAAAAACCCAATAATTTTGAGGGTGCCTTTCAGGTTCTCATCCTTACAACAAATCTTAAAAACCTCTCCTCTTGGGTAGGAAAATGATCAAGTTTAAAAGCATTATCATGGGTTTTCACTTTCTAAAAGAGTTTCTTGCATAGAAAAGGAGAAAACTCTATCTAAAAAAAATATCAATAAAAAATAATGAACAAATAACAACATAACCTAAAAGCTTTCCATCTTTGAGGCTCCAAAATAAAATGAAATTAATACCTTGAGGAAAAGTCTATATTTTTAATAAAGGTTATGAGTTAACAAAATGATTGGAAATCATATTTTATATCTTAATAATAGCCTCAAGCATTTCTACATTTGAGAACAAGTACATTTCTTAAATATCCACCTTTAAGAAATATGGCAGTAGATGCCAACAAAATAAACCACAAACTCATATCTAAAGTATATGTATACTTTTTTTAGGTTTCAATTTACAATTCAATAAATAAAATTTTATCTTTCAAAAGTATGCAACCTATTAATTGGAAATTCCCTTAAGACTTATTAATTAACAAACTAATTAAGTATTATTAGCATATTAAAACTGGTTAGTTCATTGCATAATGAACACCCAAATATAAGAATAGCTATCAAAGCAAGCAAAGGTGACTCAGTTAGCTCATTGCTAATTCAAGACACACTGAATGACAAGGGATTCCTTCAAGTGATTATGTTGAATATATAGTCCAATTAAAACTTTATTTGACTAAACATTGCCCACTAGAATTGAACCCATGATCTATAGATTCTAAATCAAGTATCTTACCATTGGGCTAACACCTCATTATTTAAGATTACATATAATTTGGACATTCAACTCTTGAAATAAGTAGATATTAAAATTTAAAAAGCTATGGCTAGTAATAGCTATTGGTAGAATGGGAAAATACATTATGCAATTTATTTAATTATCTAACATTTTAGAAACACTTTATATAGATTAGTGATGAATCACGATTTGCAGTCCCCGATATTAGGTACGCGATGTCACAACTTGGATACGATATCGTATACGTGACATTGTGATTCTTGTGTTAGCCTATAAATACAACACTCAAGTACATAGTTGATAGCTTTTTCTAGTTAATTTCTTTTCTTTCTAGTTCTTTTGGTAGTTTAGTTTCTAGTTTTTAGTTTCTTTCTTTCGAGCTAGTTATTCCTAGTGCATGCCCGTAGTGTAACGTTTGTAATTGCATGGAAACTTTGTTCGAGTGTGACGTACTTGGACATGTGCATGACCAACAATAAAGATTGAGATTATTTTCATCATTGTAGCATTCACTCAGATTAATTTTTGTTGTCTTAATTATTTAATGCCTTTTTTTAGTAAAATTTTGATTTATTGTTATTTACTTTTCTTGTCATTAAGCAAAATGTGTATGCCTTAATCACAAGCATTTAAGTGCAAATACTTAGCATGCCCAATAGTAGTCCCATGAAGTCCAAGATGTGTACAAATGATTAAGGACAAATACCATCGCCATAGGCTAATTTATGTCTTGCTTCCATTATTAGTTTAATCAATTTATCTTTTCCATTATCAAGAGTAATGTCGAATTAGGACAACATCATATGCATTACTTTCGACTAAATCATACATGACAAAGCTACTACTAGTCTAGGTGGGAAGACAACAAACTATGATCAATGTATAACTATCTAGTTGCCACAACTAGTCCATCTGTGGAGTTTGACTGGATCATCCATACATGCTCATATTTGTATGATTGATCATAGGGGTACCTCGCCAATCATCATTGGCATCAATGCTAGGGATGATGCTAGCTATCTAGATTAGTTATATTACACAAGATTGCTATAAAAGGGTATTAACAATATATCTTTCGAGAAGTATTCAAACACATACCACAAATTGACAACAATGTCTCACTACGTGGAAATGATTATGAACTATATAGCACACCTATTCATTGAAGAATTAATGAAATATATAATGAAGAAGATTGGAGTGATCCACCTTATGAAGGGATTTTTCATGACCATGGCCACCCTAACGACACTCAAAGACTACATTCACCTATGGCAGAAAATCTTGAAGAAAATGATGTCAATCCTAAACTACGGGAGGCCTCAAGGCCTGAGACCTCCTTGGTACTTAGAAATGATAAACAAAGGGACCTTGAGGAACATTATAGAAGACATGGCTATCCTACCAATTCCTCCTTTTCATCTTCCCCCTCAACTTCAATGTCTACTTTTGATGAAGATGAATGTAGGTCTAGAGATAGAGCTCCACAAAAGGGTCAGAATAAAAGCAAAAATCAAACCCATAAACACATTCAAGGTCATCAACATGAACACAAGTCCCATCAGTATCATTGATCAAATAGAGATTTTAATCACAACTTGTTTGATGATGATAAACCCTTGTTAGTCGCTGAAAGCCTAATGAACATCACAAAGGCCATTAAGATATCTCACAGGCATCACAAGAAGAGTTGACTACCTAATCTCAACTTGAATAATATTCCAAAATTTGTAGGAGGCTATGGTTCAGATCTACAACATTATTTACAAGCCTTCCATGATCCTTGTGTGCTCAACAATGTGGATAGTAAATGGAAAAAGCTTAAGGTATTTTCTAGGATAATAATTGATAAAGCTGAAGTGTGGTATAGATCATTGGAACCAAATTCAATTAGATGATGTTTAGCCATGTTAGAAATTTTCAATAAAAGATACTAAACCTATGCACAAGTGTCTACCTTGAGGAGAAAAATGCAAATATGGAAACAAGAACAATAAGAACCCTTGGACATGGCCTTAGATAGGTACTATGCCTTACTAAATAAATTTCTAGGTCATAGGTTCTTCGAGAAAGAGAAAATACTCCACATTATATATGGGCTTAGCAATGAAACAAGGGTGAACCTTGGAAAGTATGCTAGAGGACAACTATATAAGCTCCAAGCCCACTAGGTCAAAGAACTAATAGAGTATCTAGTAAAAGAAGAAAGAGAATTATCTAAATGAGAGAATGCTAAAGCATTTGAGTGCGACCCAACTCTAGAAACAAAAAAGGTCTAGAACTACAAGGAAGAGAAAGCAACCAATTCTGAAAGGGTGATATAGCCCCAACCTTTGCCAATACGAAAATTGATAGATTAAATTGAGGCAAAGAATAATAAGATGACTATATGGGAAAATGAACAAAGTGTGAATTTAGAAGACACTATCAGGGAGAGGGTCATCCAAAATAAACCTAGCAATCAAAACAAATAGAGGACATAGAAATCAAAAATAGTTAAAAACACTATTCAACAACTGGGGAGAATGGCTAAGGGTAATGAGGCCAAAGGCTCAACTACATATAATGAGGAAGGGTATGATTTCTGTCTATATGACCATCTAAAGGGCCCTTTCCCAGTCTTGTCACATCTATATGAGCATTGGGCATGGAAGCTACACCCAAAATTCATACAAAGGTATTGGTTTAGGCACATCCCTATTTCACAAAGTAATTATGGACAACCCCATAACCCATTGTACTATCCTAAGGGGAGCTATTACCAACCTCAAAAATTTGCTCCACCACAGTGGAAAAACTCACAAGCGTGGGGTAGGCCACCATCTAGCTAGCCACATCATCCTTATCTGCCAACACCAAATGCCTACTATGTTCAACATCATGTTTCTCCAACCAGTTCTAAATCCTCTACCTCCAATTTTTGTTATCACTCTCCCGAGTACCATCAACTGATGTCTTCTCTTGAGGGATCACCACCTCATACTTCTCACACTTCTCCTCACCCTCGATATTCTCATCCTTCACCTCCCTCTACATCACCATCATATGTATCAGATAGTTCTACACCATCGTGCCAACCAACAAATGTAACTTGTACTACTGCTATTAATGAATGTAGGTTCCCTACGCAATGTTGGAAGCATCCCTTCTTTAGGCATGGTCATAGGAAGAAGAATCACACTTCCAAACCTACTCCACCCTCTAAACTAGCCCAAGGTCAACCTAGTGCCACACCTTCCTTGCCCCCATCAATAGCCCCTATCACTATACCTAGGCCTCCACCTCACACTCCAACATCCATACAATCCAGTGAATTCAGCAATGTGAAGGAACACATAGATCCATGCATATTGTCATATAGTCAAGGATTTCATAGTGGGCCAGATTTCCCTCATATTGTACACACACCATCTAACCTACCCCACTATGCTTTCTATAATCGAGTGTGTAACCAATGATTTCTCTACCCAGCCACCATACCACCAATAGACACCTAATGGCTGGGGCATGAAGGGTTCCTAATGTTTCATACATGCATGGATCTCATTCACCCACTTATTAATCCTAGCCATGACCAAATTTTTAGTCGTGAGGGTCATCCCCCATTCTAATTTCTAGGATTCTTAAGTGTTATTTTATCTTTTTGTTTTACTATTTTTTGTCATTTCTCTATTTCTTTTACTTTTTCTAATTGTTGTTTTCAATTTTTTGTTGTAATCTTAACCATGAATAAGTTGATCATGTTGCTCATTAAGATGAGGTTTTTTTTTATGTTTCCTAGTCATAAGGGACTAATTATTTGAACATTAAGACCATGACATCCATCCACCTATTCCATTAATAAGAGGTTCATGCTTTGGTCATAATGGTAATCTTTTTTTATCACCAACTATAATTAATTTGATAATCATTGTGTCTAGAGAGATGAATGAAGGACCAAGGTGGAATGACAAGGGTGTGACATCAAGGGGATTCATAGATTCTCTTTGGCTACTTCCATATGTTCTATCATGTTGCTGAGGTTGTAACTATATCCTTGTAGATCTAATGAAAAATGGGAGTAAGATCAAGTCAAAATGGCAATAAATAAGCTTTTATGGGTTCCACTGGAAAGATATGTACCCATGCATAAAGGTAGCCAACTTCCTAGAGCCATAAAATAATAATAATCATAAAAGTATGCCACCATGATGCTCCTTCCTTTCTCCTTCCTTGAACAAAATGGCAAGTGATGTTCCTCCTTACAACTTTGGTAGACTTATGGTTGTTTTTCAATGGGATGAAGCGATGTGGTATCACTTCAATGTGGTATGGACTTGGTCTAAAACTTGGAAAGCCAAACACATGGTTATTTAACCACTAACTACACACAAGATTCCATTGTGACCATCATTAGAAACCTCGTGCCCTGATTTCTATGATCCCTTCTATAGTCCATCTCATCTCATTGTCTGAATGTTCATAACTTATGGTTGGTGTAATGTAGAGTTATTAACTCAACTTGGTGGTTTCTAACATGTGTTTTTTTTTTCATAGGTATATGTTGCATTCAACTTCTCTAGTGCCCATGGACATTAGAGATGTGGTTCCACAAGAGCATCATAGGCTAGAGCCTGCTTTGGGGATGATCCACTTGTGTAACTTTTGAAACTTGTCCCTATTGCACATGACCACTTTATTTTACACCCTTCTACTACTCATCTAAGAAAACTATCCTTTCCCTTATCATTTTAATCAATGGTTCCTCAAAAATTACTATACACCCTTCGTCCTAACCCCTTTTCACAAATTATAATATATGACTTCACCAGGACACATTTCTGGTGCCTCAAAATTAATTTTCCAAATACCCCATACCTTCCAATTTAATCCTAAATCCTCCATTAAATATCAAAAATTCATTATCTCCACTCAGTCCCTACATTCAGTGCTTGTCAATGGGGATGCAATATCGTGTCCGACCTGATAGTGGGTACACGATATCAAGTCTTTCCTACATATATATAGTTATGACCCACCTACTTCCATGTTCATTTCCTTCATTTACCACTAGGGGATTTGTTAAAATTTTCCATTGCAACTTAGAGCTTCACCTCTCCATCTTCCAAGTGCAATATCTAGCTCCCTAACATTCTAATTTCAATTCTGTCTTATCCTATTTAAACCTAGAGTGTTCCACTGAGTCATCAGGGGGGATATTGCAATACGAAGTGTGCATACTTTTTTTGAAATTTTCTATCATCTAAAGGATATCATAGGGCTAATAGATTCAATATTTACTAAATAAAAATTTTATGTTTAAATGCCAAGTTAATTTTCATCAATCACCCAGTCCATCCAAACAATTGTAAGTACCACGTGTAAAGAATTTGACAAAACGCAACAATGTAAGGTCAACAATAACACCTTTTGGAGCCACTTCTCAGAAATATTTCTAACTCTAAAATCACACTACATAATTACAGACTATTAACTAAGGTAATGAGTAAGGTATGAGTTGATAAGAATTTCTCTACACAACCTTAGTAACAGTTGATCTTTGTGTGATTATAGATGGTCCCAAAAAGAGGAGATCAAGCGAAACCTTTGCAAGGAGTAGCTAAACATTGGAGAGGAGGAAGAGGCCAAGGACCTCATGTAGAACATGCATAGTAGGAAGCACACTCATTCAGCAATAATCAAGAAACCCCTGTGATAGTGCAATCTGGCCACATGGAAGGTGGAGAAGTTAGAGCCCCAAAACCAGGGCAACATCTCACGTTATCCCCAGAATGTCTCCAAGCCATTCAAGAGAAGTTCACCTTCTTAGTTGTGATTATGGAGCTCAATTTCGAGCCTTTCACTGAGTTTGCCCCTGAACCAGTGAAGACTCAACTTAAGGCATCTCCATTGTGGCCCATTCTTTCAGAAAGTGATGATTGGTATTTGGGTGAGACATACCAATTTTGGCATGGTAAGGAATAAGGAACCATTGCCAATGTAGGTGGCGTTCTCATTGATTTCTCTACAAGGGCCATTGTAGAGATCTTGAATCTTCCAAATGAAGGTCCAAATGTTGCTCATCTATTCACTCACTCAGACATAGATGCAAGAAAGTTATGGTTGAAATAGGCTTATAACAAAGAAAATAAAGCTTATGGAGAATTGACCTTGGAAGAGAGGATTTACTTCAAGATCATCACTTATCACATTTTCCCCACCAAATGCCTAAACAGACCATCTACTTATGCAGCATGGGGTAGTGCAATTTTGATGGGAAAACTTAATGCAAATTTTCCCCATTTATATTTGATGGAAATACTAAGGTAATTCAAAGAAAGAAAGATAGGGAAGCTTGCCTTTCCTTTCCCTTGTCTCATCAGGAAGCTGTGGAAACATGTTGAAATTCTAGGCTATACAAATGATGTTCTTAGAAAAGCCCAAAATGCTTCATATGCTGAACTACTCAAACCACCAGCACTAAGGAAAGACGTTGGTGAGTAATCAGAGCAAGAAGAAGAGCGAATAGTGGGGCCCAGTGCACCTCAAATGGTAGGGCCTAGCTAACAAAAGGAAGTAGGGCCTAGCACACAACCCACAAGACAAAAAGTCCAACAATTTCCACTGCTATAACAAGACTATCAACTATCCATTAATCACCTCAAAACCATTACTGAGATAGTCAATTGGGGGAGACATGATGCTAAGAATTTATTCAAGGGCATTAACAATGTTGTGCAGCCCACTATTTCAGCTGACCCTGCAAGTGGAGACATCTCATTGATTTTAGGAGGAGAGTCCTATGGTCTTAGTAGATCTTTGGGAATGCCACATCCTTCAAAGTTAGATTAAAAACTAGTGAAGGTCCTATAGTTGTGGTCATGCAGCACTAGGATGTGGCAGGTGTAGCAGAGGTGATCACAAACCATATCAAAGAATCTTTTAATGTCTTGGTTGTGCCATTAATAGATTTTATAGGAGCATATGATGTTCAAGTTTTGGTCAATTCCTCAATGACTCCTACAAAACATGAAGATGTTTTGGATCACTTGCTACAAACATGACAAGTCATGACTTCCTTGTTTTTCATCCCTCAAGATGTCACAATAGTACAATTATACCTCATTTCAACTAAGGGAAAATGAGTCATGGCTGAAGTTAGGGTTGAGCATGCGGAAGTGGAATTGCAAAGACTACAAGAAAAGTTCGTCACCCTACAAGCTAAATGAAGATATCCTTCCTAGTTCATCATAGTTGACCACTTGGATGTTTTTAGAATTGAGCAACTAAATAAATTGTTAGAGGAGAATAAAAAGGTGGCAAGGGAGAAAGAATAGGTTGATTGGTATGCTCCCAAGGCATAAGCTCAAATGTGCACACATGTTAAGGCTCTCAAGGCCCTACAAGAGAAGAATAAACAGCTTGCTGCTAAGAATCTTTGGTTGAAGGCAATTGAAAAATAGAAGAATGTTCTCAAAGAAAATTTTCAACAAGAGCGAGAATAATTAGTATGGGTCAACCAAGATATGAATTGCTTGACTCAAGAAAATAGAATCCTTTCCATGGAGGAGGTCTGAACCATCAATCAAAAGATGGCAATAGAGATTAGTGCATGGTAGAATGAGGCCAAGAAGCATGAGAAGTTAAAAAGGCACTTCTGTGATCAGGTGGAGATGTACAAAGAAATAATCAAAAAGGAAATCCATATGGCTTCATATTAACTCTTTCAATGCTAAACACATTGACTAACAAGCCAGATTGGATACATATGCCTTCTTTCACGAAGAGGAACTAAAAGACCAGGACCTATAGATTCAAGACTTAACAGAGTACATGGAGTTGGAAAATCTGCAATATGCCAACTTAGCCATATTAACAACAAGGCACCCAAGAAATGAGCTTGAGAAATAGGTAGTCATCACTTACGCTAAGTACAAGACAGAGTTTGCTAAACATAAGACAACATTGTAAAATTAGAAGTTGCAAATTCTGAATTAGAAGTGGTCAAAGCAATCTACCATGATCAAAGAGATGTAATAGAAAATTTGGCTTAATGGCTGATAGATTACCATGAATTACAAGATAAAGCTAGAGCCTCTAAAGAGGAATGGTGACAGTTTGCTATGTGGTATGTTAAAGCAAACCAAATGTTTCCACAACTACCATGTCCATGGGAGGTGCCATCTCCATCAAACATTGGGACATCAGCATGGACTGTACATGATCCTTGGATGGAAGAAGAGAAATTGCAGGCACTACTCACACATCAACAATCTCAAAAGCCTACAGTACCAGACAAAGAGAAAGCACCAATGGAGGAGCCACCACTTCCGAGAACCACATGAGTTCTAAAATTTTGTATTTTGTGTTTTGTATCCAAGTTTTGTATTTCCCATAGTACGACATGGTTAGTTAGTAGTAGTCAATAATCCCATACCTTCATAATGTTTTGTAAGGGGCTCATTTCTCATTATATTAACTCAAGGATGGATTTTTATTTAGTCATGGGGGTATGATGAATTGTAGTTTGCCATGTCTTGATATCAAGTACACAATATCATAGCCTAGATACAATATCATATATGCAATATCATGATTCCTGTGTTAGCCTATAAATATAGCACTTAGGCGCACAGTTGACAATTTTTTTTAGTTAAGTTCTTTTCTTTCTAGTTCTTTTGGCAATTTAGTTTTTAGTTTTTAGTTTCTTTCTTTCAAGCTAGTTATTACCAGTGCATTTTCACAATGTGACATTTGTAATTGCATGGCACCTTTGTTTGAGTGTGATGTACTTGAACACGTGCATGACCAGCAATAAAGGTCAAGATTATTTTCATCATTGCAACATTCACTTAGATTAATTTTTGTTGTTTTAATTATTTAATGCCTTCTTTAGTAACAATTCAATTTATTGTTATTTACTTTTCCTATCATTAAGTAGAATGTATGTGCCTTAATCCCAAGTGTTTAAGTGTAAATACTTGGCATGCCAAGCAATAATCCCATGAAGTCCAAGATGTGTATAGATGGTTAAGGATGGATACCATCACCATAGGCTAATTGAGGTCTTTCTTCCATTATTAGTTTAATCAATTTATCTTTTCTATTATCAAGAGGAACGTAGAATTAGGACAACATCATATGCCTCATTTTGGACTAATCCATATGTGACAAAGCTACTACTAGTCAAAGTGGAAAGAAAGTGAACTATGATCAACGTATAACTGTCTCGGTGCCACAACTAGTCTATCTATGAAGTTTGACTAGATCATATGTACATGCTCGTATTTGTATGGTTTAGCATAGGGGTACTTCACCACTCATCAATTACTTACAAGTAATTTAATTCATACATGAGAAATTAAGAAAGCCATAATATAATTATTTTGTTTGCTAGTATCAAATGCATCTAATGAGTATAGATCTAAGTTTACTTTACTTTAAAAAATGAAAAAAATTTGTTTACAACCATGGTATCTACTTAAAGAAAGTGTCTAAAGAAATAAGTATACATAATGCCACCCTAGAAAGTAGATTCAAGAATCCTTCTTACTATCCAAGAAAATAGGTAAGTGGAGTGATGAGATGCGATATGCACAAGCCACGATATCGCTTCTTTCCCTGCGATGTTGCGTACGTGACGTTGCGTACGCGATATCGTGGTCCGCCACCAAATCTATAAATAAGAGGTGGCACTCCTCTTAATTCCCAGCCTGGTCTAGAAGTAGGAAAACTCTGGCAGTTTGATCACTCCAGAGAGAGATTATTTTCCATGTGCCCGCAGTAGGAGTCCTAGAGTGAATGGATCTTTATTCGAACAACATTGTACCTAAACGCAAGTTTTGTACGGAAATAAAGATGAACTTGATTGGATAAACCTTGCAGTGCATGGAATAGGATTTTATTTAATTGCTATTTATTGCTTTCCTAGAATGCGGTATGAGTACGACTTGATTACAAGCATCCAAGGATGTGTACAGTTAGTCAAGGAATCAGCTACTCATCGCATGCGGTATGAGTACGAATTGATTACGAGCATCTAGTGTGACTACTTGGTAACCCAGTGGCATATCCAGGATCTACGCTTGGTAATCCCACTGGTAGTCGAACACCCCGATGTGTACGATTAGTCAAGGAATCAACTGCTCATCGCACTTAGGCTAGTTAGATTCTCTCAACCCTTTCCTCCTAGTTAAGTGCCTCAACATGACCACTTCGAGCACGTGCATTACGTGTGGTGATCCCAGTAATGATTAGCATTTGGTATCCACAGTTGCATAGTTCAGGGTGTGTACGGTAAGTGGGAATGGATGCTGACGCTAGTTAATTTATACTTAGTTCATTAGTTAGAGTTAGTTAGTTCTCTCAACCCTTCACCTCGATAGCATAGGAGATAAAACCAGAAAAGACTATAAAAATCATATACCTCGAACTTACTTAACCATACACCATGACAACTACAAGTAAGTCTGGGAAGACAACAAATGATTAACCCCAACTGTTCCATAGGGCGTGTAGGCATTTAGTCTGTGGAGTTCGACCATATTGCGCATGCTACACTCGTTTCGTATGGTTGAGTGTAGGGGTACCTCGCTATTGATCATGGAGAATTTTATAAACATTATTTTGGGTAAGAGGCAAACTAACTAAACTTTTCCGCAAAACAAATAATTATCATCATAATTTTAGGCCAAGAGATGAATTATTATGGGTACATATTGGCTAGAATTTTTCATAAAAAATATATAATTATAGTCATAATGCTAATGATGAAACAACTTTTTATCAAGGATATCATATTTATGATATCATAAATGTAATATTTTAGCTTACTATATGATGTCATAAATACGATATAGTAGGTCATGATCATGTTTATAAATACAAGCCCACTATCACATCTAAACAAGTTTTTGGCCAACACATAGCGAAATTCTTACAGTTTATTTCAGTAAAGTTAGAGTTAGTTTTGAATGCCTACAATGTGGAGATTAATAGTTGTCTGAAAATTTTATTCAAGTGGATTGTTCTTGAACATAAATCATGAACGGCAATAAAGATCGAGATTATTCTTTATATATGCAATATATCACATAGAATAGATTTACCTTTCTATATTATTCACTTTTACTATGTCATTTACATTTCCCAAATCATTTAATATTTTAATGTTCATTAGTAAGACATAATGAATATGATTGTTTTTAAGCATAAAGAATAATTGTTTGGTAACTTAGTAGTGACTTTACTTGCTTTGCTTAATAATAAAGTTACTTGGTAATCCCAGTAACAATTACATTAGCCCAAGATGTGTACGAAAAACAAGAATGAATACTTATCGCCAATAGGCTAGAATAGTTTTATGTTTCCATTATGTTTACTTTTAGCATACTTGAAGTCAAACAATATCATTTAAACTAATCATTTTCTAGGCTAAATAATGTATACATGTCAAAAAATAGGAAAAACAAAAGAGAAAAAGGTATTTTACGGCAACTATGGTACTAATATTATTTTGTACAATGCTGAACATTTGCATACATGTAAAGTATTTGATAGTAGCTTATTAATGAAGTTATATGTACAATATTGAACAATTAAATGTATTTGAGACTAAGGAACAAATCAATGAAAGGATAGGGCAATCCAATATACATGTGTTGATGCGTAAATTTTGGACACACGAACACATGTGAAAACTTGTTTTAGGAGACTATCGCCTAGGGCACCTCCCATATAGGTACGAAACCCGGGAATAGTCTCAGCTGGAAAGGGCCATGTGACAATAATAATAATCATAATATTTTAAGCAAAATATTAAAAAACTTAAATTTGATTTTAGGAGAATTCTATTAAATCTTGAAAAAAATAGTAATATAATTAGAAATCAAAATTTAATATTTGTGTGGTTTTTTGAATAAAATAAATAACAAACAAAAGACATTCAAATTAAAATTAAAATTTATTTGGTGTTTTTAACAGAAGGAAAAGATTCAGCCTTAGACGTCCTAGAAAAAGGATTCAGCCTTAGACGTCCTAGAAAAAGGCCCTGAACACTGCCCTTTCTCCAGATCTGCACCTCCCAGAAACCCTCCCCTCTTTCAATCTATCCTCCCAAGCAAATGCGTAGATCCAAGTGCTCGCCCCTGGCGAGCAGATCCGCAGAAGCACAGATTTAAACTAATGCAAGGACACTGGCAAGCAATGCGGTTGTTGAATCTGAGAAACCGGATCAAAAAAAAAAA
>MNCI01028043.1:883639-936590 GCA_015680685.1 Gnetum montanum | reverse complement strand
AGTAAGAATTGGGAGAGATTACTAAAGTTATTTTATATGCATCTATTAGGTTTGACCA
The DNA here is from genome assembly GCA_015680685.1 of Gnetum montanum. Classification (NCBI taxonomy): domain Eukaryota; kingdom Viridiplantae; phylum Streptophyta; class Gnetopsida; order Gnetales; family Gnetaceae; genus Gnetum; species Gnetum montanum. Next base: position 936,532 of record MNCI01028043.1, on the reverse strand, counting down.
GTGAATGATGGCTAATTTACCTATTATCAAAATCTTGATATTGATCTCTACCAGTTATTAACTACTGATGATTTCTGATTTGTGTACCGTAGGAATCTGCTATTGGTAGGAAAGTGAGTGCATTGCGTAAGCATTCTTCTTCCCAAATTCAAAAGATTGTGAAACAGCTCATCAAGTATGTGTAAATTCCTTTTGTGTTTTATCTGATCACAAATTCATTATTTTAATTTCATATCGTAATTGCAAGTACCTGTTTGGTTTGCAGGAACTGGAAAGGTGTTGTCGATGATTGGGTGAATGCTACTAGGGAAGGAGCAAATACTACAACTGTAGGTTAGAAGATGATGCACATGGCTCTTTATATCTCATTGTGTTAGCCTAGATCTATGTTTTGCTCTGATGTGTTTTGTTTCCTGATTAAAACTGGTTTTCAGTTCTGAAAATTTTTAAAACCATGTAGATGAAGCTTCTCCTCAAGGTGGAGTTGAAATCCCATGGAAGAATGCAGTAGAGGTGAGCTTTTATAATCTTTACAGCTTTTAATCTTCTGTTCTACTGTATATTTAGTCAAAATAACCTGTACTAGCATTTTGTCTATTCTTTTTTTAAAAAAGAACTAAATGATGGTTATTCTTCTTCTAAATTTAGAAGGGCATGACAAGTTTGTCTGCCTCTGAGATGCTTGCTTCTACAAGGAAACCGCTTCGGGAAGGGTACCAGGAAGCTGAAAATGGTAAATCTTCAAGTTTTATTCTTGCAATTTCATTTAGTCGTATCAATAAATGCTTTGGTTCTGTTCCCCACTAAAGCTAGCAATATTACTACTACACTTTAATAAAATTCTAACGAAACCCGGTTGGGGTAAATCATTTTTGGCCTTACAAATTCTGACATATTGCTTTTGGTTTTGGATTTTTAAAGCAAAAAAGCGCAGACAAGTGCAAGTGATTGATCCACGGGACATTACAAAACCTAGAAATTCTTTATTTTTCCATGGCAGAGGCCGTGGGTATGCCAAACATTGATTTGGTCGTGTATAACAAATATATTCAAAGATTCAACAGAATGTCTGTTTGGTCTGTCAATAAAAAAGAGAAGAAAGAACACAGCTAGTTGTTGCATACTGTTGTATATGATTCGGTCACCTAGTTCAGATTGTGGGGGATAAAAAATGCATCAAGGGATTCCAAAATGAAAATTTACATGACCTAAAGCTAGAAGAATTTCGGTAAGCGGCTACTGGGTATGGTCTTTTCATCACTTCAATAGGCTTTCAGCTAAGCTGGATAAATTTCCATCAAGCTATTGTATTCCTTAAATATCTCGCAGCCACCTTTGGTTAAAATTATCAGGCTACGCTATAGTGTGACTATGTTTGCCTTTTAATCCAGTTGATGAAGCTGCCACCCTGAAGCACAAAATTTTTTGGACAAGATTTGGCTTTTAATCCTCAATTATTTTCTTGGACAAAATATCCCTGTGATCATTGAAAGTAATTTCATATAGAAATGTGAAATTTAATTACCTCTGTTTGCCCCTGTTTTTTTCCATTTTGTTTTTTTAATCTGAGGCTAGCAGTGCATAGGCTAGCGGTGCATAGCCTCAGAGGCTAACAATTTGGCGCTAGCGTTTTTAAATTTTAGACATCAAGCTAAACTAATTTTATAATGTTAAATTGATCCCAGAACATTAAAATTTATTGATATACAGTGCTTTAATAACCCCATTTTCCAAGCCTCACCCAATACAAATTTGATATGTCTTCAACGAGTTCAATAACATAACCAAATTGATGAAAGGAAAAAATGAAATTGGTGTTCAAGAAAAAGTAAATTGATATACGAACAAGAAAAATTGATCTTACAAAAACGTTATTTGTAGCTTACCAATGACATTTGTTGTAACATTATTATTATAAGTTAAGGTTGTCTCGTCTTACCTTTACCGCAGTTACGATGGCTACAAAAACGTTATTTGTAGCTTACCAATGACATTTGTTGTAACATTATTATTATAAGTTAAGGTTGTCTCGTCTTACCTTTACCACAGTTACGATGGCTAAAATCTAAGAAATGAAATCATTGCTTAAATATTTGATACTATTAATAGCAGCACAACCTTATTATTATCCCAATGGTTTTGGTTGGATATGATAAATTATTTGGACCGACCTCAAAGTTAGTTATGGTAGCCTTGTAGTTACTATAAAGGTTTTGGCTTAGTAGTAAGACTTGTTTTGGAAGCTCTTAAGTCATGGGTTCAATTTTAGTGAACAATGTTGAGTTATGAAGTTTTGATTGGACCATATTTCTTGGGGGGTGTACTTGTATTTCAATTACTTTAGGTTCCAACAACCATAATAAAGGTTTTATTACACCCACCATAAAGGTTTTGTTAGGGTATGATTAAGCAAATGATCTAATATGATAATAATGTTTAACTTTTAAGATCACACAACTTGATAGGCTATGGTGACAAGTCAAAAGTAGGATGATAAAAGAAATAATATTTCAAATTAATGTTGACATAGTAAAAACACTATATTACATGATGAGCAGCAAGTAGTTTTTTCCCCCAACCATATGAATCATTAGCGTGCACTAGCAATCTAGTTAAATTCCATGGACTTAGCACTTAAGTGTGCCTATAGACAAAGATAGTGATTTTGGGAAATATGATTGTTGTCTTCTTAGCTCTCACTTGTGTAAGCTCATTTGTATGGTTACATGTCAACCAAGGCATATGATATTTATTTATATTTTATATTTTTATTTATTTAATTGTAAGTGTAAAGTAAAGATAATTAATTGGGAAATTAACTATAATTATTTAATGGCTCTTAAGCTAACTTGCTTAACATAAGCATCTAAGCCCATTTTCTATACACATCCTGAACTTGAAGTAGCACTATTGGATTACTAAGTGTCTATTGTTGGGCATACCAAATAGCCACTACTGGGATTACTAAGCATTAAATGATATGTTCAAAGTGGTCGTACTTATGTGTTTATTATTAGAAGCATTAATTAAGTAAAGACAAGAACATAAATTACTTTAATAATAAAATGCGTGAAATAAACATTAATCTATTTCAAGTGCTTCAAGGAGTATCAAGAATCTCATCTTTATTGTCATCACTTCAATGTGTTGAGCTACAATGATGCTCAAATAAGGATCTATACAATTGCTTGAAGTCCTACTATGGGCACTCAAAAAATACATCCTATTGAAACACAATGCAAAAGAGATCAGCACCAAGAGAAGTGCCATGCAACTACGAAGGGGAAATGAGTCACTAACCCCTTGTTCTTGCTGAACCAAGAAGACAATGAGGATCCTTCCTTTGGGGGATATCAACATGAAGATTCTCAACCACTTGACTTGGCAAAAGGGGGCTTGAACCTAAACTTATAGTCCACTATTAATAATTCTAGTTCAAGAAAGAGTAGGTCTGATGATTGTGGAGGCTTCAAAAGTGGGAATCAATGTAGGGGCTTGGGTAGGCATCATGATAATGATAAATCTTATGATTATGGCTATGACAAGCAAAGAGTAGGTGGCCAACACCATGGTGGTGGTAGTCCTCCTTCCTCTTTGCCCTTTTCATTTGCATTTTCTTCTTCCTCCTTTAAATTTGATTGAAATTGTAGAGGATGAAACCATGATGGAGGTGAACAATGGGACAACAATGATCATAGGCCCCGCCATGAACAAAGGGGTAGCAGAGGACATCATAGGCATCATCAAAATCTTCATGATGATAAGCCTTTACTTGCAACTCTTAGCATGCTGAACATCACATAGGTAGTCAGAATTCCAACCAAGCAGGCATGTGAAAGATAGCCGAATAAAGTAGTTGGATATGAACAATATCCCCAAATTTGAAGGGGGATATAACTCAAATTCACAGACCCATCTTCAACCCTTTCACAATGCCTATGCCTTGCAGAACATCAAAAACAATTGACAAAGACTTAAGTTGTTTCCTAGAATACTTATAAAATAAGTTGAAAGTTGGTGCCACTCTTTGGAGCCAGAATCAATCCAAAGCTGGAGCATGATACTTGACCTATTTAATGACAAATATCAAGTGTACTCTCAAGTATCCAGCTTGAGAAAGAAAATCCAAGGTTGGTAATATGGAACACATGAACCCTTGGATGTAGCCATGGGTAGGTATTATTCCCTTTTGCATAGATGTCTTGGCCATGGTTATTCTCAACAAGAGCAACTTCACCATATCATAGATGGGCTCCTATCAAAAATGAGAAGAACTATTTCCATAGCTTGTGATGTTTATAGATATTTCTTTTCTTTGAAATAAATCTTCTTAATTGTAAAAAGAAATTAATATTATAAGTAAGCAAGAAAACTTATATTCAACTAATTACATATTATAATATTTCTAATTATTGAAATTTTTGTCATTGTAAATGACATTTATTTAATACTTGTCATTTTCTACTATATAAAAAAGATATGAAAAAGAAAAAATATATTGAAATTTAGAATAGAAAAAAAATCTGAAGTCACAAATACAAAAAGATCAAGTAAATGATAATGATAAGAATAATTAAATGTGAATAACTAAACTAGAGAAGACAAAAGCTTCTATGAATATTTGTACTTAAACTATAGAAAGTATAGATCTATCTAGAGAAATAGCTTATAAGGCAAAATTTTGCTTATCTAATAAGAATATCATTATTTCAAAGATTCAAACTAATGTTGATAAGAAGGTTATTATTGATGTTAAAGATTCTTGATGTAAGATTAACATTAAGTAATGAAATGAAGGTTATTCAAAAGTTGAGCACTCATTTTCATCACAACTTTCTACCTCAAATACTTTTGTAATTTTAAGTTCAAGCATGGATGTTGAAAATGATGTAGATGTTGTTAAGACTAGAATCTTCTTCCCTACTAAAAGTTAATTTTCTTTTCTTTATTTTTTAGAGCATTAATTCTAAGGCTATATCTTTGAGTAGACATTCTTAAAATTAGAATTTTTTTTCTTTTCACGTTATTTTAAATATTTTCTACTTAATGTTAAGCATGCAATGTACTATGACATTTTTGGTTATTTTTCAAATATTTTTTGGGGTTCAGCACCCTTAGATCTCAAATGTTTAGTCTAAGTATAATCAAGAAAAATATAATGTTCATCCTTAAGATCTCATGATTCACATAGCCTACATATGTATTCTTCTCTATGAAGTTATATCCATCTTCTTCTTTCTATCATAAGATGATGTAAACTCAAATGAAGTTTGTTGATGAAAACACAACATCTCATTAAAAGTATAATAGATAGACAGTGAACTTTTGAGTTTAACTATTTACCTTTCAAAATAAATTTTTTCTTACCTGCTACATTTGACTATAACTTTGTGAGAACCCACCCACCATTGAATCAACTTATGAATGTGCTTTTAGTTACTTTGTATCTCCTTTAAGGAGATATCTCATCTTCAACTATTGTATCCCTTGGAAATACCATCATTGTTATTTTGTATCTTTAAGAACTACTTTAGAAAATTTGATTTGTTCAAATTTTACTATTTTTTAAGCATAATAATAAAGTAACAAACAACTTTTGAAAGTAGATAACACTTTAATAAAAAAACAAAATAGGATCTCTATAATTTCATGTTTAATTCATCAAGTAAAAATATCTTTTGTATAGTTTTAATGACTTTCCAATTTTTAGCTATAAGACTTGGTCCCCAAACTCTACATCTATATAATATAATATGATAAATAAATGTATGAGTTGTGGTAACTCCAAGTTATGAATTCAATTTTGGTGAGTAATACTAAGTTATAAGTTTTAGTTTGATTATATGTCTTTAGGATAGATATTATTTTAAAGACATTTTTCAAGTTCTAAAATCTACTACCTAGGACAATCTAAAAGATTTGTTTTCTAACATTCCATGTCTAAACTCTTAATGTTTTACATTTATTTAATTTGATAGAGAACTTTTATTCTTATTGCTATGACGTACTTAATGCATTTATCCTATCTACAATTATTATTTACATATTAAAGACCAAAGCATCTAAAAGAGTCCATAATTTGGACATTTTCATCATCAAATTTAAAATTATACTACATATTTCTCATACCCCATATTATTATACACATGTTATTACATCTATCTTGTTAATTCATAAGGACTAAATAAATTTTAAATGGTTTATTCTAAAACAAAATTTTAATCTAATGGCAAATAGTTTTTCTCTTACAATATATTAAACAATATAATCATAAATTTTGGTTCTAAAAATTATATAAAATATTAAAATTAAAATAACTAGTTGAAATAATATGAGAAATGAATATATATGATAGCCAAAGACTCAAATAAAATAAAATGCTTTATAATTCAATTATCCATAAAAGTCAATATGCTAAAACGAAACATCCATGAAGTATTAATTTCATTTACATTAATTTATGAAGAATAAATAAAATTTTCAATAATTCATACATGAAAGAAAAATTGATGCATGTGATACAAAAGAAAATGAAAAAGAATATGAGCTTAGTATGAATATGCTTAATGTTCGTTTTCATTTCAAGTTGAGACAAATTATAGGCTATACATGTATCCTTAGTACTAAGCCACAAACTCAATCTCAAATGAAATTAAGGAAAAAGTACATATGTATCATAACCTTTTTGAGTTTCATTTCCTTTAAAACTAATAATAAAAATTAATCTCTTTGAAATTGAATTAATATAAATTAGCTTCATCCCAATGAGTAAGCAAGCATAGAGCATAAATAGGTTTTCAAATTTATTATTTACTTATGCCATGCAATGGATGTATTATGTATAATATTGGAGCAACGATTAATGAATAGATTTAGAGTATAATTACATGTAATCATAAATACTCCACCAATCTTTAGGAGGTGTCATTTATGAATTGTTAGTTATTCTAGCTATTACTTAATGGTATAACCTCAATGTTTATTTTTCTATAACTTGATAGGCACATGAAACTATGATGCATGGATTGTGTGTAACATTATGTTAAACAATGCATTTAATTATTGTAGAAAAAAATTTGAGAAGACACAATTGTGAAAAGGTGTGATATGCACAGTAGAGTAGGTAAACTATATAGGGCGTATAAATTTTGCTGCATGTTCACAATGCAAAGGTATGATATTCATCATGTGCATGACGAGGCAATTTTCACTACAACAAATTGTATAATACTCAACCACACTGTTCTATGCATTTTTCTTATATCAAATATGGTGAAAGTAAGTTATGCTATGCTTCTTTTAGTTGATGTAGATGATGAATTTGTCAAATTGCTTTTAAATTATTTACAGTTGTTGATGAGTGGTTGGATATTCAAACACTCCACCATACAAGCCATGAGTGTTTATATGCAACTTGATCATAATCTGTGGATGGCTAATTTAATTTCACTAATAGTTGATTTTTAGTTTATGATCATTATTTTCTCACATTGAGATAGTAAAGTTCAAGCTATATGGTTTAACTCTCAGTGAGACATATGATACATTAATGTTATTCAGCTTTAATTATCCTAAACACCAACATAATGAAAGTAAAGATAAAGTCTAAGGATAAAATCTAAATGTAAGTATGATTAAAATGTAAATCTATGCTAGTGTACGATGATAAGTATCCACTCCTACTTTGTCATACACATCAAGGGCTTATGTAACTATCATTAGGATTACCAAGTGAATCCACTACTAAGTGAATTGATGAATTGTAAATTGCCTACATCAACTGGGCCTCGTTGACTAGGCCCCTTTGAATAAGCCCCATTGACACATAATTTGATGCATTGATGTGGCCCCGTCGACATAGTCTCTATTTTTGCCTATAAATACATGCTCACCATCGTGTTTATGGCATGTCTTGTCATAGTTATAGTGGAAATCTTGCAATTTTGTCATTTGGAAATTAGAATATTTTTCTAAGTGTCCATATTAGGATTCAAGAGTATATTTATCTTTATTCAATCCCTATTATACCTGAGCATAATAGTGTGTGCAACAATAAAGACAAGCTTTTTGATAAACCTTGTAGCACTTTGAAATAGATTAATCATTTATTTATGCATTTAATGTTTTATGTAATTTCCTTTAATGCTTTACATAATTAAATAATTAATTAGGCTAAACTAAGCTAAGTTAAGCTAGATTAAGTAGTGATTAATTAAGCACATAAGTACGACCACTTCAAGTATAGACTTGGCACTTGGTAGTCCTAGTAACACTTAATGTTTGGTAACCCAGTAGCATTAAGAATATTTAGAATGTATATGACAAGTGGGAATGGATGCTTATATTAGAATTAGTTAAGTTTAACTAGTTAAATTAAATTAGCAATTTCATTATCTTATTTTATTCATTATTCTTTATCCTTAGGTGAATTAAAACATAAAACAAAAAAATGTTAAAAACCATATGCCTTAGTTGCACTCAACCATATGTTTGCATTTCACAAGTGTAATTGGGAAGACAATGATTCTAATAGTTAGTGTCACTTCCTAGAGACCTATGTACTTACAAGGCTATAAGTCCATAGAATTCAACTAAATCACACATGAATGCTTAGTGATTCATATGGTTGGGCATAGGGGGTACTCTCCACTCATCATTGATGTTGTTGCCAAGGACTTGTAGTTTGATACATGTACTATCTAGGACTTATTTAATATTATTTAGGATTGTTGGATCAAATCCTAAGGTCATAATCATTCAAATATATAAATATATATAATTACTCAAAACTATAATACAAGCACACTAATAAATTATTTCTAACAGAAATGTCTTCTTCTTCTAATAGAAAAGATGATTCTAAGTCAATAGTACCATAAGAATGCAGAGTGGTTTACACTCATCCTAATGAGTTTGTACCCAATTTTACTTACATCCTCTGTTAGGATGAACAAATGCAATGGCAAGACATGGAGGGGAATATTCTATTGCCATTTGATTGATTTGTTCCCAAGATGCTACTCGAAACCATTACAAGGTTGGGCATTGAGGAGCTTCATGGAGAGTACATTGTGAAAGATCATGACTTTTGGGACTACTATCCCACTAAAACATAATGCCAATGAGATTGGCAATAGGTAAAGCACTACAAAGATATGAAGGGAAAATAGTTCAATAATCCCTTATTCCTACTAGATCAAAAGGATGATGAGGAACCTCTTTTCAAGGATTCTCAACATGCAGACTCTCCACCTCTTGACTCTAGTGAAGGAGAGCCAAACCCAAATCCTAAATCAGTGATCAACAATCCAGGTTCTAGTAATAGGGAGCCCCATAGCCATGGGAGTTCTAAGAAACGGAATTGCAATAGGAACTCAGACAATCATAATGATGATCACTCTAAGGTTCATGGCTATGAAAATTAAGGGGAAGTGGTAGACATTATGGTGGTGGTAGTCTTCCTCCCTCTTTACCCTCTTCATCTGGTTCTACTTCCTCCTTTGAATTTGAGTAGAACCGTAGATAATGGGATAAAAATGATAATCATAGAGATTGCCATGAACAATGGGATGGTAGAGGACATCACAAGTGTCATCAAGATCATGACGGTGAACCTCTACTAGTCACTTGAAATATGCTCAACATCATAGAGGCTATTAGAATTCCTATTAGGCATGTGAAAGATAGTCAAATCAAGAGGCTAGACATGAACAATATCCCCATATTTGAGTGGTGATATAACTCAAATCCTCAAACAAATTTACAAGCCTTTCATAATGCTTGTTCCTTACAAAATATTGAAAACAATGGACAAAAGCTCAAGCTATTCCCCTAAACACTCATCAAGGAAGCGAAAAGCTAGTAATGATCTCTAGAACCAAAATCAATCCATCGATGGGGTACAATGTTAGAACTATTTAATGACAAGTATTAGAAGTACTATATAGTGTTAAACCTATGAAGGAAAATCCAAGTTTAGAAATAAGGAATACATGAACCCTTGGATGCCACCATGAACAAGTATTATTTCCTTTTGCATAGATGCTCTAGCCATGGTTATTCTTAATGGGAGTAGCTTCACCATATCATAGATGGGCTATAATTAGAAATGAGAAGAACTCTTGGGGTCTACATGCAAGGGAGACTATCAAAACTAAGAGCCCTTAAGATTCAAGGGTTGATTGAGCAAGTTGCAAAAGAAGAAGGTGAGTTGAGAGAATGAGAAATTGCTAAGGAGTATAACTAGAATCCTTTGATTAGAAAAAGGGAGGTTTGATTCTATGATAGTAAGGGGAAAGAACCACTTGATGAGGTGGTGCAATGAAAAATCTTGCCAATTAAAAAGTGATTATCTAAAATTTTGACTAATGTTGACAAAATGTATGAATCTTTGGATGAAAAATTTCAAAATGCTCTATAAATTGTAGAAGAATCCAAAGACCAAGTTAGGGATTATGGCTGTAGGAGAAGGAAAGTAGCTAAACATGCCTAGAAAAGGGGTAAAGGTAAGGCTATGGCAATAGAAGAGGTTGTGGAGTCAAAATTAGATGAAGATAGTGGCTATAACCAAATCTAGATTGCACTAGAAAATTAGGCCAAAATGACATTCATGAGTCCCTGGGGGAACTTTTGCATATTGAAGAGGGACAAGGTACCTCTACACTCAACCATACGAATACAAGCGTTTCATGCATGATCTGGTTGAACTCCAAGGACCAAGTGCTTATGCAACTTAATGGAAGACTCAGGGTTAATCAATCGTTGTCTTCCCAAACTTACTTGTATTGTCATGGTTGTATAGTTAAGTAAGCTTGAGGTATATGATTTTTATAGCTTTTGTATTTTTTATGTCTTTTGCTAATAAAGGAGAGGGAGAGAGAACTAAGTGGCTAACATACATTAAATATTCATTAACTAGTTTCTAAATGTTCCTAACACTAGTATCCATTCCCACTTTTCATACACATCTTGAACTAGTGCAACACTGCTAGGGTTACCAAATGCTAATCGTTACTAGGTTACCAAGTGCTACATGCATGCTCAAAGTGGTCATACTGAGTGTATTTAACTAAGGGGGTTGAAGGTTGAGAGAGATATTAATTAACTAGGAAAGCATTAAATAATCATTAATTACTAATTAGCTTAATCTATATGCTGCAAGGTTTATCATAAAGTTTATCTTTATTGCCATACACAAAATTGTGCTCAGGTACAAATTGCTCAAATAAAGATCCGTTCACTCTATGACTCCTATTGTAGGCACACAAAAATAATTCTAACTCTGGAATGACTAAACTACAAGAATATGGATAAGGGTCTAATTCTAACTATTTTGAACCAAGGGTGCCACTTATTATTTATAGAAGATGAGGTAGGACGTGATATCGCATGGTGGCTGTGATATTGCATATGCGATATCACGTACACGATATTGTGGTTCATCATACCCCCATGACTGAATGAAAACTCATCCTTGAGTTTCTTACAAAATATTGTGAAGATATGGGATTATTGACTTAAATGAAAACTAATGGGGAATGGGATGACATGTGAATGGATCAACATTACAATACATGGGCAACATTAGTGTTCATAACTACAAGGGTGAAGACTATACACAATTGACATCCAACCTTATTTGGAAGCTGAGAGAGAAGAGAGAGAGAGAGAAAAGGAGAAGACGTGTTGCTACTAACGCCAAGATTTCACCTTCCATTGTCCATCCATAACCGCACGATCAATCTTGTTCCTTTCACAATCATTCCAGTACCAGTCCATCCTGAGCGTTTCCTCCATGTCTAGTCCATTGTTGTATGATTGTCATCTGCACACACAACATAGTCAAATATGACCAAGGATAAGTAAATCATAATATAGTTGATACCTTGCCTCGGTGTAAGGTCCATTGGCTGAGTTGTGATATGGCCAATACGAATTCTAGAGATATAACACTAGTGATTACCCAAGGTGTAGGGGTTAGAAAAAATTAAAAAAAATTGGACCAGGGCCCCCATGACTAAGAGTGATCCTCCAATAGTGATAGAATGGAAAAATATAAGGAATAATAAATATGGAGAAAAAGAGACAATGACAATGTTGATAAAATGGATGTCAAAGATGGGAATGAAACAAAAAAATGTTGATTGCGGAAATGTTTAAGGGAAAGAAGTTAACTGATGCACCAAATAGGAATGCCAGTGGATACTCCCCAAAGCAGGCTCATGCCCTTTATGCCCTAACAATCCCAAATTCAAAGAGTCTGTGGGCTTTGGAAATGTTTTTTGGAAGCAAGAGTTAAATTCTTAACCACAAGAATTTACCAAAGAGAAAACAATGCATCAACCAAAATATAGACTACTGATACAATCGGCAATGAAGTGGGAAATGGAAAAAGAATGATGGGGAGAAGAGAATGGAATGGAGTCCCAAGAATAAGGTGGTGTACAGCCCCTTGTGTATGTATGGTTAATGTGACTGAGTAGATCTCATTCCAAATCCAGCCTCAATCAATCCACATCCAGTGACTTCGCATTAATACACTTGGCCAATTCATCCACTTGAAGTAAGAAGAATGCTTCTGCCAAAGAGTCAACACCATTTTGAGGAAAATGAGAAAGGGAGAAGTAGGAAGAGAGAAAGGGCCTTAGTTAGAGGGAACATGTTTGTTTAGTTCCATAACCAATGCTTGTAGCCCAGATGATTATTTTTTCTAAGGGATGTTGTTTGAATTCTCACTGTGTTTTTCTTGTTTTTTGTTTTTGTTTTTACTTTTGCATGAGAACCACATCATGCAAAGACTTATTTTTATTGGCTCAGCTTTCTAATAATGGAGCAATTCCGAAATGGTAAGAAAAACTCAAGAAGAAAACATCTAAGCACCCAAGAGAATAGCTAGCACAAATGCATCAAATCCCTTTGAAGTCACACCCTTTTCAGTCCTTGAGTCCTTCTTTAGTTTGAGAAATTCCCAGTCACTAATTCATTAATAGTTGTATTATTAAAGAAGGGGACTATATAGTTCCAAGCCAAGAGAGACCATAGAAATTCATGGATGCATGGATGACGTGACTCATTTCTTGTTATATCAAAAGAACCATACCTTAGTATTAACATTATAACTCAAAGGTAAAATCCAAACAGTAGAAATCAACATAATATAGTTCATACCACCATCAGGAGCACTTATTAGGTGATGAATCTAACAAAACAAAAATAATAAACAAAGAAAAAACAAAAAACAAAAAAAAAATTGACACAAGGAAATGAGAAAGTATAACGATGTTGCAAAACAAAAACAAAAAAAATTAAAGAAATTTGTAAAAAAAAATTGTAAAAAAAAACTTTAAAAAAGAAGTGAGAGCCTCAAATGGTTAGCAGAGATGGCCATCTCCCCCATGACTGAGTTGGAAGGAGGAGATCTAAAATAGTGAGCAAGGTTGTCCCTTCTCAGAGGTATTATGTGCACTGACCATTCTAAATTCATGGAAGGGTTTGGTCTCTTGCACATTGACTAATAATATCTTATCAGGGCTCTCAGGTTTGTATATGGTCATGGCCCCTAAAGGAAAGGTTGCATCAATAATGTAAGGTCCTTTCTACAATGTTTACAATTTTGCGCATTGTGGCACATGTGTGGGGTTCCAGTAGAGAACCTTATCTTCTGGTTGATACTTAACCTTTTGAATCTTCAAGTCATGATGCTGCTTGTATATGCCTTGTGCAACTCATTTGATGATAGGGCAGCTAATTGATTTTCATCTAGCACGTTTAAAGTTGCCAACCTTTGTTTTTGTGCTAGATCATGATCAAGGTGGAGGTCATAAGACATTGATAGTGCATGGAGTTCGGTTTAAATTGGAAGTGTTGGAAGCTTTCTGTACACTAACTCATAGGGAGAGTAGCCTATAGGGAGTTTCCAGGTGGAGTGGTATGCCCAAAGAGCATCATTTAGTTTAGTGCTCCAATCTTGCCTATATTTGCTAATTGTCCTAGTCAATATTTTAGTGATCTCCCTGTTGGTGACCTCAACTTGTCTATTAGCTTAGGGGTGATAAGGTGTAGTCAGTTTATGTTCAACCCCTAAGTGTTGCATTAACTTTCAAAAAGTTGCACTTGTGAAGTGTGTTCCATTATTCGAAATAAGTGCACATGGCACACCAAAACTATTTATGATTTTTTGTTGCACAAATCATGCAGCTATAGATGATGTGCAATCTTTAACAGTAGCTGCTTTAGCCCATTTTGTTAAATAGTCTACAGCAACTACAATGTAAGCTTTTCCATTGGACATTGATGTAATGGGCCCCATAAAGTCTATTCCCCAAATGTTAAAGGGTTCTAATGGTTGAATACATTGTTACGGATCCTCCATTTTAGCTGTCATTCCCCCATCAAGTTGACAATGCTCACAAGATCGAACAAATTGATGGGCATCCTGAAATAATGTTGACCAGTAATATCCTGCAAGAAATATTTTAATAGTTGTTCATCTCCCCACATAGTGACCCCCACAAGGGCCCTCATGAGCATCTTGGATAACTCTCAGTTAGTCTACCTCAAGCACATACCATCGAACCAAGCCATCAGGACACACTTTGTAAAGTTGTCCATTGATCTCCATGAAGTACTTAGCTCTGTGAAGAAACTATTGTTTCTTCCTAAAGTCCAGCTCCTATGGTGTTTGTTGAGTAAGGAGATAGGTGAGAATGCTACTATATGAGTTCATTTTCATGGGTAGTTGTTTATTCACTACACCGGCAAAGAGGGCTTCATTAGAAAAATGATCAGACATTACATATTCATCCTCTTTGCTATCCCAGCATAATCAAGATAAATGATCTGTAACTACGTTATCAGTGCCCTTCCAATTGATCATCGTTAGATCGAACTCCTATAGAATTACAAGCCATCGTATAATATGAGGACTAACTATTGGCTTATTCTTGAGGAACCGGATTGCACTATGATCCATGTGGATGAACACTTTGTAACCTAACACATAGTTCCTAAACTTATCTAGTGCAAATACTATAGCCATTAATTCTTTCTCTGTAGTTGTGTAGTTAAGTTGTGCATCGACAATATTTCTACTTGCATAGTGGATGTAGTAAGGGAATTTTTGGTCATCTAACTCTGTAAGTACAGCTCCTAAGGCACAATTGGACACATTAGTCATAATGTGGAATGGTATGAACTAGTCAAGAGCTTGTAGAATGCTAGTTTCTACTAGCTTTCATTTTAGGGTTTGGAATGCTCGTTCACATTCCCTAGTCCACTCAAAAGGTGCATCCTTCTTTGTTAGCTCTACCAATGGTTTGGAAATCTTGGAGAAGTTCTCAATGAATCTCCTATAGTAACTAGTGTATCCAAGGAATGATTGAATGTCTTTGATAGTTTCTGGTTGATGGGTGATTCCTTGGATAACCCTAATTTTATCTCGGTCTACCTCTATTCTTGCATGTGAAACCTTATGCCCAAGTACTATGCCTTCTTGGACCATTAAATGGCTTTTCTACCAGTTGAGCCTTAGATTTCTTTCTATGCATCTTTTCCACACTTGCTCTAATCGGTCCAAGGCTTGATCAAAACTTATTCCATAGGTGGAGAATTCATCCATAAAGACTTCCACTCCATTCCCTATCTGCTATTGGAATATGCTTAGAACTAGGCATTGAAATGTGACAAGAGCATTACACAAGCCAAACAACATTTTTTTATATGCAAATATTCCTCAAGGACTAGTGAACATTGTGTTGCTTTGGTCTTCTGGGGCTATCCGTATTTTGTTGTATCCACTATAGCCATCCAAAAAATTGTTATAGCGATGCTCTACTATGGTGTCTACGACTTGGTCAATGAATGACAATAGAAAGTGATCCTTAAATGTTACCATGTTTAGTAGCCTAAAATCTATGAACACCCTCCATTTACCTCCCTTTTTAGGCATGATTACCAGAGGGCTAACCCATTTTCTATCAGCAATGGGATATATGAACCCATCCTTAAGAAGCTTTTCTATTTCTTCTTTTACTACTTGCTTCAATTTTGGGTTCAATCACCTCTGTGGTTGTTTTCGAGGTTTCATTGAGGGGTTAGTGTAAATCCTATGTTGGCATATCCTAGGATCTATTCTAATTAATTCGGGATATGACCAGGCAAAGGCTTTTGACCACTTGTTTATTACATTTAGTAGTCTTCCTTTTTGTTTGGAAGCAAGTCTTGCATTCATGATTACCCATTTTCCATTTTTAAGAATCATATATTCTAGAACGGTGGGCAATGGTTTCAATTCTAGGGGCTCTTATTTGAATTTTTTAGGAATTTCGAACTTCCCCTAGTTGATGCTTTCAAGGTTAAGGCTTGGAAGTTGGCAGCAGACTTACTCTAGTGCATCTATGCTTTCGATGTAAGCGCAAGTTATTCCCTCAGTTAGTTCCATGCACATTAGTGAGTTACTCTCTTGATCAGCTATCAGCCACTGGGTGTCTTCTTGTCATGTGGCTACGCATACAGGAACTTTTGTATGTTAATGTTTTGTGCACATCGGTTGCATGCAGGTAATGCTAAACTTTGCACAACCCATGATCTCTACATGCAATTGCACCCTATATCACTATATGCGATGCATGGAACCTTCTTCTTCTTGATCTTTTCAAAAGTATTCTCCTTAGATATTTCTAGGGAAAGATCATAGATTCCTAGGCATGCATCTATAGTACTTAGCCATGTCCTTCCCATCATTATTGGGAAGTTCCCTTTACCATTATTCACCTGTATCACCTAGAAATTAGTTGGGTATAATCACCCACACACAATGGTGATGATGTCCTCCATTAGTTCCAAGGGAACAGTGATGGACTGGGCAGCCAGCTCTAGGTGCATATTGCTCTTCTTTAATGGAGGTAGGTTCCAAGATTTGTACATTTCTTGCAATATTAAGTTGACTCCAAAGCCTGAATCCAGAAGAGGTTTGCATAGCTCATTCCCAACAATTTGGAGATAGGTTAGAGGGCTTCCAGGATCAGAGAATTTCTTAGGAAGGTGTCCAACCTTGATCCAGTCAGTAACAACATGTGTTAACATAACCATATGTGTTGAGTTCGGTGTTTGATTCAAAGGGAGCTCTGAAGCTTTATTTGATAGGGAGGTGTTCAGAGGTTCAACTGCTTGTGGTTGTAAGGGCTTGGTTGGACTATTGGTTCTAAAGAAAGGTTTTTTCTTCATATGGTTGTCAGAACCAATAGTGGGTTAAGGATTTACAGCCCTTGTGGCATTGTATTGTTGTGGTTGCGTAGGGAGTTCCCCTTGCATTACTAGAGCAAGTGGTAATGGAGCTATTGGTGTGAGAGCTATGGATGGATTTGAAGGATGGTATATTTGTGGGTTATCTCCACTAGGAGAAGGAGTTCTATGATACTCATAGGCTTGGTAGTGATGTTGTGGTGTAATGTAACTAATAGAGTCACTTGGAGAGATTGGATGCTACACTTAGTAGCCATATTGGTCTGGTTGTCAGTATGGATATTGTTGCCTTGGTGGTGGCATCCTCCATGACTATGGGTATTGCCACTATTGATGTTGCTCAATGGGTTGTGGTGGAGTTCCACTTGGATAATATGATGAAGGTTGGTGAAACTACCTTAGGTTACCTTGGGGATAAGGTAACCGGTGGGGTGCTTGCTATTTATTTAGTCGTGGGTTGAGTGCATACACCCCAGACTTTTGTAGATGTGATATCACTGGGCAACATCCCTTAGGATGGTCGTATTAGCATATCTCGCATCCACTATCATTTTCCGTGTCTAAATCCACAACCTCTTCTGTGATGGCCATTTTTCCCTTACCCTTGTTACATGCATGTTCCACTTCTCTCTTTTCCTTTTTGTCCAGGTCACTACCTCGCTCCCTAGACTCCTCTACAAATTTAAGAATAGTTTTAAACCTACCATCCAGGGAGTCCCACATTTGGTCTACCTTTGCTGATAATTCTGATGTTAACTTTTGGAGAGGCAAATTTTTCCTATTCATCATATTTTCAAGTGATGACTCTTCTTCCTCCTTACAAAATCTCACTGCCCTTTTTTGGAGGGAAGGATCTCGGTTGTATTCTTTCTCACTTTCTCTCTTTCGTAGCTCACCTGCTTCTTTCGCAACTTCCTCTAATTACCTTCCTTGGGAACCTTGTTATGCTATGTAGTGTAGTGTAGTGTAGCATAGCATAGCATAGTGTAGCACCCTGTTACATGTTATTATGTTGTGTTACAGACTGTTACATGCTGTTACGCGTAGTTACGTGTTGTTACACGTTGTTACCCATTGCATTTCCACATGGCACCTGATCTGCATTTTGGGCTAACCTAAGCCCTATAAATACCTCTATGACCCCCTTTTTTTTAGGAGAGAGAAAAAAAGTGGGGAAGGCTTCAACTACTTCATCGGTAAAGCAGTTGGCATTTCCATCTTGGCATTTGGCATTTTAGTATTTTGGCACTTAGCTCCATGGGCAAACGAGACCCAGAGCGCACCACACTAACAGAGAGGGATAACTACATCACATGGTATACTGTGACCACCGACATAGCAGGCATAGTTTATCACAGTGAGCACCAAATTTCATAGCCCAACACCACTAAAGTTGTGATTCCGCTCCTACTATGCCTATTGTACACTTTGTATACCTATACCCTTTTTCAGGGTGGTCCATCCTTCTATTCAAACTCTCTCTTTGGCTTATTATAGCATTTATTTGGCATTTTCAAGCATTTAATTGTGTCTACTACCTTGTTATGTGCTTTAGCATATTTCTACTACTATGCACATTACGTTTTCTTTTATTTTACTATCAGCTATTCCATCTAAAATCATTGTTTGCAAAAGGATTATTGTACACTGATTAAGTCCCCATCTGATCAACGAGACTATTCAGGGCACCCCATTTTTTTTATCCAACATGGCCCTTACATAGATTCAGGGTTAGGCAGTGCGCCTGAAAACCTCTCGGTGTTTTCAGCCACCAAGGTTTTCTATCGTTACACCAAGGGTTCTTCTTGTTTCATGCCCAAGTCCATCCATGAGATTGTGTAGTTGATCCCACTGCAAATAACCATGGCCATGGCAATGATGTAACAGTGTGTAATAGTGGCCCATGGTAGCATCCAAGGGTTCATGATTTCCTTTCTTCCATCGTTGGATTTGCTTCTGTAGGTTAGACACTTCGGAGTATGTTTGGTACTTATCATTGAACAATTCTAACATTGTAGTCCACCTCCGAATGGATTCTAGTTCTAAGGACTGGTACCAGCTTTCAACTTCTTTCTCTAGTGTCCTTGGGAACAACTTCAGTTTTTGCCATTCATTTTCTATGTTTTGCAAGGCACATGCATTGTGGAATTCTTGTAAATGATTTTGAGGATTAGCATTGTATCCCCCTTCAAATTGTGGGATGTTGTTCATGTCTAACCTCTTGATCTTACTATACTTTTGGTGCCTTGTTGGAACTCTTACGACCTCCATTATATCTAGCATTCTTCTAGTTGCGAGTAAGGATTCTTCATGATCATCTCTTTCATAGCTTCTATGGTGTCTACATAGTTCCCTACTCTCCCTTCTTCTATGCCTTGATTCTATAGAGTACCCTCATCCTCGTCCTCAACTGTCGCGTTGATGAATTTCACGTCGTTTCCCATTATCCTCATGATTGGTTTCCCTATGACTACATCTGAACACTGAAGGAGAGGGTGAAGATGATGATGAAGGTGAAGAAGAAGAGAACCATCACTATGACGATGTTTTCTACCTTCTCTTCGGTGGTCTCGGCCTCAATCATGATCATGATCAGAACGTCCGCCCTTATTGTGTGTTCATGTTCCTTCGTTGAACACTTTGTGTTCATGGGTATCAGAACTAGGGTTGTGAATAGTGGAGGGGGGTTTTGATACACCACCCCCTAACCAATGTTAGGAGGAAGAACATCATTTTTTGGGAAACCTATTGAAGTAGGTTCACCATCCTCAATTTCGCTCAAAACGTGCAGAGTGTCATGGGGCCATTTACCCTTCAAAGATGTATGGTATCTTTGCTATCGCAAGTCCCTTTGATGTTACACTTCTGTGGGATGATAGTCCCTTGAGTCATGATCACATTCAACATATTCTATGTATAAAAGAAACATGCCTATTAGTGTGAGAGCATGAAGGAGCATGTTGGGAACTGATCAGTCTGGAGGCAACACTATGTTACCCTCCAAGTCTCTCCAACGCAGTTGTTCATCTTAGTGGAGAATAAAGGTGAAATTGAGTACATAGTCATCAGGATGAGTATATACCACATGAAATTGTTGAGGAACTGGAAGATCCTGGTTATGTGTATTATGTCGTTGACTACCTCTTGTGTTAGTCCTAGGTGGTAAAGTGCTCTTATGCGAAGAAGAAGACATCTTGTCTTGTTCAGTGTGCAATGTACTATTGTCTCGTATTTCTTTGATTAACCCCAAGGGTTCGTTCTAACGTTCCAATGATATGAATGATTTCCTATGTTCTACGCAACGCACAAACAACTAAGTCCATGGCAATGGTGTCAATGATGATTGGTTAGGTACCCCTACACTCAACCATACGAATACAAGCGTTTCATGCATGATTCGGTTGAACTCCAAGGACCAAGTACTTATGCACCTTAATGGAACACTTAGGGTTAATCAATCATTGTCTTCCCAAACTTACTTGTATTGTCATGGTTGTATGGTTAAGTAAGCTTGAGGTATATGATTTTTATAGCTTTTTTATTTTTTTTATGTATTTTGCTAATATAGAAGAGGGAGAGAAAACTAAGTGGCTAACTTACATTAACTAGTTTCTAAATGTTCCTAACACCAGTATCCTTTCCCACTTTCCATACACATCTTGAACTAGCACAACGCTACTAGGGTTACCAAACGCTAATCATTACTAGGTTACCAAGTGCTACACGCATGCTCGAAGCAGTTGTACTAAGTGTATTTAACTAAGGGGGTTGAAGTTTGAGAGAGATATTAATTAACTAGGAAAGAATTAAACAAGCATTAATTACTAATTAGCTTAATCTGTATGCTACAAGGTTTATCATAAAGTTCATCTTTATTTCCATAAAAAAAATTATGCTCAAGTACAAATTGCTTGAATAAAGATCCATTCACTCTATGACTCCTATTGTGGGCACACAAAAATAATTCTAACTCTCGAATGACTAAACTGCAAGAATCTGGGTAAGGGTCTAATTCTAAGTATTTTGAACCAAGGGTGTTGCCTCTTATTTATAGAAGATAAGGCAGGGTGCGTTATCATGTACATGATATCGCAGTTCATTACATATGAAAAGATGCATTTTAGTTTGTGCAATGCTGCAACAACATTTCAATGCTTGGTCTTGAGAATTTTCAATAACAAATTGGTTTAGAGAGGAATTCTTCATGGATGAATTATCCACCTATGGAACCACGTTTGAGCAATCCTTGGACAACCTTGAGCAAGTGCATAAAAGGTGTGTGAAGACAAATATTCAGCTCAATTGGTAAAAGAGCCATTTAATGGTCCAGAAGGGCATTGTACTAGGGCACATAATTTCTCAAGTAGGGATTGAGGTGGACCCTAAAAAGATAAGGGTCATCTAAGAAATAACTAGCCAATAGGAAACCATTAAATATGTCCAATCATTCCTTGGACACACTAGCTACTATCGACATTTTATAGAGAATTTTGCTAAGATCATAAAACTGTTGGTGAAGCTTACAAAGAAAGAAGCTCCATTCATCTAGATCAAGAAATGCAAAAATGCATTCTAGAGCATCAAGTAGAAGCTCATAGAGACTCTAATTCTACAAGCACCTAATTAGTCTAGACCATTTCATATAATAATAGAAACATCAAATTATGCCTTGGGAGCCATGCTTATATAGTTAGATAACAAGAAACATCCATATTACATCCACTGTGCAAGTCAAAGCATTGTGGGTGCATAGGGAAATTACATCACAATTGAGAAATAACTAGTGATGGTGGTGCATAATCTAGAGAAGTTCAAGCACTATGTGCTTTGATACAAAGTATTTCTGCACACTAACCATAGTGTCATTCACTTCCTTGTGAACAAGCCAAAGGTGAGCCCCTGTATCATATGGTGGTTGGTGATCTTGTAGGAGTTCAATCTTACAATGGTAGATCAAAAGAGGATTGAAAATGTTGTTGTTGATCACTTGTCTTAGTTACGATGGGATAATAAAGAAGAGGAGAGCTCACTCTCTAACTAATTTCTTGATGAACTTCTCTTTATAAGTGCAATAAATGAACAAGTACCCAATGAACCAAAATGGTATAATAACATCCTTACTTATCTTCTCACTCAAGAGATGCCACAATATCTAGACTATAGGAAGAAATAATAGTTTCTTCATCAGGCCAAAAGGTTCATGAAAATAAATAGACACCTTTACAAGGTCTGTGTCAATGGCTTAGTTCATTGGTATGTACTTGATGCTGATCAACTATGGGTTCTCCAGGATGCTCATGAGGGTCCTTTTGGGGACAACTATGCTAGGAGAAACATGGCCATTAAGATCCTAATGGTAGGGTATTATTAGCTAACCATCTTCAAGGATGTCCACCAATTTGTCCACTTTTATGAGTGTTATTAATGAGATGGTGGGATGACCACATAAATGGAGGAACCTCAATAGTGGATTCAACCATTTGAACCCTTTAAAATCTTGGGCATCAACTTCATTAGTCCCATCATGCCCATGTCAAATGAAAAGGCATACATAATCATCACCATTAATTACTACATAGAATGGGTAGAAGTAGTAGCTATCATCAACTATACATTATCTACTACTACGTGTTGGCAGATTTTGGCCATTTCATGGAATAGCAAAAGTAGAGATACTTGCAAAAGGTAATTTGTAAAACACTTACATACTCAAGGAGGTCATAACATAGGAGCAAAGAAGAATAATTCAAATAATCTTCCTATAGAAATGAAATCCAGGCATGAGAAGAAGAGAATTCTTTTCTATACAACCTTTTTAGTTTAAGTGGAATATTTTGCATCGAACATGACTCCTGCTGGGGCGGAATCAAAAACCAATGGACAACGAAAGATTTCTTCAACTCCATCTCTAAATGAAAGAATTATGTCATTGATGTCACATAGATCCGTTGTAGCTCATCCATGGCATGATATCAAGATTGGACCTGGTGCTCCTTCCATTTTCAATGTTGTTGTTGAAATTGGAAAGGGAAGCAAAGTGAAACATGAGTTGGAAAAGAAAACAGGTTTAATCAAGGAGCCGATTCTTCCAAGGTGCTTTCTTCGTGTTAGAGCCATTGGCTTGATGCCCATGATTGATCAAGGGAAGAAGGATGAAAAGATTATTGCTTTGTGCATTGATGATCCTAAATATCATCATTACAAAGATATCAAGGAGCTCCCTCCACACCGTTTACAAAAGATCTGAAGGTTCTTTGAAGATTACAAGAAAAATAAGAATAAAAAAGTTGTTGTGGATGAATTTCTACAAGAGGCTACTGCCTGTGAAGCTATTCAACACTCTATGGATCTTTAAGCCACATATATTGTTGAGAATCTATAGTGATGATTGCTATTCCATTTACTTACTGAAGGGTTAATTTGAAGAACCAAGACAGTGCAGATCAACGGAACATCATGCAGGCGTCCTGATTTCTACTTTCAACGATGGAACAAGAAACAATTTTGGTTCGCATAAATAACCAAACAGAAGCCTGAAAGATAAAAAAAATCAGATTTGTAGTAGCCAAGAACATTGTATATCTGCGACCAGGAAAGTAAAATGTACTAGCCAGAGCAGGAGAAGCCTGAAATGACGACAAAAGCAGAGCATGGTTCAAGGATCCCTAAGAGACCTCTAGTGCACTGTATCTAGAGGTTCAGTGGCACCAGATGTGTGAGATAGTGCCTAGGGTTTGATCCTGATGAAATCCTCCATCATCGCATGCGTTACTTATCTTCCTATGCACTAGAAGAGGGATCTCCTATAGCAGCGGTAGCTACACCTGTGTTTTGATCGAGCATTTCTGCGGCACTGAGAATGCACACGCGAGCCAGGGCCAGGGCCTTGCTCCACATCATGTGGGAGGAGGACACGAAAGCTAGCAACAATGTGGTGATGAAAGGTACAACGTGGCAAGGCCTTGTTTTGCGGTGGCAGTTGGTGGTAGGCAAGAAGAAAATCATGGGATCATATTTTGAATAACGTCACTGATTCCAAAGTTCTTTAGCCTGCCTTATGATTTTCTTCGAATAAGGATGCCTTGTTTGCAGATAATTTATTCCACCCATTACCCTATGAAGGCACCATTGATTTGGATAAAATAGATGATCCTATTGAACGTGCAGATCTAGAAGTTCAGATTCATGAGTTTAGGCAAGTACCACAACAACTTCTCCAAGATCCACATCCTATTCAGCTTCCTTCCAAAATGGATGCAGGAGATCTTCATGCTTCATTGATGCAAAGTAATCTGGGAGAATTGATATACTAATTAATTGAAGCTTCATTCCAAACAAAATCCAGAAATACTAATGGAGATCTTGATTTGATTGAAAATTTGGGAATTGGAAGTTCTTGTGATAAAAATTTTGAAGGAGATCAAGATTTGGAAAGAACTATAAAGAGTGATGTGATAGAGCTTAATCATATAGAAGATTTTACCTATAAATATTTAAACCTATGGTAAATATAGCCACTAGATACTTGGCTTCATTTTAAATTTCTTGTAAACGTTGTAATTTCATGAAAATTGTAGCCTCTCAATTGAAATGGTGGTTATAACCACTAACAAGGCCACTTGTCAACTATAACATTTTTATCTCCATGGTGACTACTTTGCAATTAAATGAGGCCACTTGGCAACTGCATGGAACACTTGTCAACTACAGCTTTTTTATCTCCATAGTGGTTATAACCACCCAAAATAGTTACAACTTGCTAACTTGTTGGGCAAGTAATCTTCCTAACTTGTTGGGCAAGTTACTTGGGAGAGAAGTTAGCAAAGATATTTTGAATGTAACTACTTTTTGAACCCTATAAAAAGGCTTTAGGGGTAAGAAGAAAAATAATCACAAGGGGGGGACAATACAATGCACTTTGGAAGACTTGGGAACACACTCGGAAGCTCTCACTTGGAGATACACTTTGGCTCTTGGAAGAGCATTTGTAAAGAGGACATTGTGAAGGATTGCTTGTAAGATGACTTGCTAAAGAAAATATTTCAGCCTCTTTATCATAGTCTTTTGAGTTATGCTTTTTGTTTTTTATTTTGTCTAAATTGTTTAGCTAGTGGTTTAGATAATATCATCCTTGGCAAGTAATTTTTGGATTTTTAGATTGCTCTTATTGTTCTTGCTGCATAATTTAAAATTTCTATTAAAATTTTTCCATAGAAGTGCTTGTGTTTGAAAGCCTTAAGAGCATTTTAGTAGTGAATTTGGTTATTGTGCAATGTATAAGAACTGCTATTGAGATCATTGTAAGAGAGCCTCTACTTGTAGTCATGTCGTTGAATGATTCAATAGTCAAGAGGGTTCAAAAAATCTTTGGTATTTTGATTGGACTAGAATAGCTTCTTTTTATCTTTAAAGTGAATCTCTGTGGTATTTCAATCAGAAATTTTCAAGTCTTTTGAAGGTTTTGTTGAATGCAATTGTTGACATCCATTATCTAGCCAAAATGGAGTCTCGTACGTGATAGTTTACGCAGCAATTTTTTGGTAGCATAGTAGGATTGTCTTGAAGAAATTTCTTATTTGGACCTTGGAAGTTTGAACAATTTGTAGTTATTGAATTTGGGATAGCTTTATTGTGAAGTGTTTACTCATATCATTTTACCTTGTTTAAACATTTGAGATCTTTACACAAATATGCTTTCTTCCCTTTCTATTTCCATTGAATCTTGCTCTATTTCTAGTTTTCTTGTGGAACTATCTCTTTCTCTGGGGAAAATTAGAAGTAGATTTGCGGAGTTGTGCTTAAATTTTTTTGCAAAATTTTATTTGTTACAAGTAGTTATTATAAGGACTGCGTAGACTAGGCAATTGAACAAAATAGGAACACTCAACAACTCATAGTACTTGGCAAAGTTGGCTAAATCTCTTTAAGATAAGTCATTTGTATTTTACAAACAATGTAATCATTTTATTTTTCACAACTGCACGCTGCAACAACACACACACATACTCACATTAACTACTGAGTCTATTTGGAGGTATCTGGGCCTTGGTGTTTCCAGAGACTAGCAAGCACCTAAATCCTGTTCGAGGACACTTGTTGGCGATTGTGTCCCAAACAGTCACCAACACTACGTGGTTTGTACAAAAAAATGCTATAAATAGGTTTGGGATCCTATGTTAACTGATTTCTAATAGTGGAACCCATTTTGTAGACACTACCTTTCGTAAGCTTATGCAACACTTAGGGGTTGAACATAAGCTAACAACACCTTACCAGCCCCAAGTCAACGGTTAAGAAAAAGTTACTAATAGAGAGATCACGAGGATCCTAATGAGAACTGTTAGTAAATATAAGAGATACTGGAGCACAAAACTCAAAAGTGCCCTTTAGGCATACCTCTCAACATGTTAACTTCCTATAGGTTACTCTTCCTATGAGATGATGTATGAAAAGTTACCAACTCTACCTATCCAATCGAAGCTCTATATACTTTCAATAGCCTATGGCTTAGACTTTAATCTTAGCTTACCAAAAAATGAAAGATTAATTAACTTGAATGTGCTAGATGAAAATTGATTAGTAGCCCTATCCTTTAATAAAATGCATAAGGCATTCAACAAAAAGTGTCATGACCATAGAATATGGAAAGTAAAATTTCAACCTGGAGACAAGGTCCTCTACTAGAACCCCACACACATACCTTAAAAGACAAAGTTCCAAATGTTGTGGGAAGGGCCTTATATTTTATATGAAACCTTTTCTTTTGGGGCCATGTTAATCTACAAACTTGAAAGCCCAAACAAAAAGTAGGTAGTCAACATGCAATAAGTAAAACCTTTCCACAAACCTAAGCAAGCTAGTGCAACAAATGCCTCATCGAATGAACAACCATGCTCAACTTTTTAGATCTCCTCCTTAAAACTTAGTCATGGTGGAGATGACCATCCATGTTAATCATTATAGTGACTCCTTAGTTTTTCATCTTTTTTTTTTACATTTTTGTTTTACACTTTGTTATTTTTACAACCTTTTGTTTTATGCCTTCTTTATCTTACAAATTTTTGTTTTTACTTTACTAATTTTTTCAATTTTTGTTTTAAAACATTATTAGTACATTTTATCTTTCTTGAATATTTTATAATTTCTTATATATTTTATTTTATTTTGATGTGATTTTCTCATGATTTTTGCTAATAAAGTGCCTTATTGCCAATAGGGCATAATGATGTTATAGTTGTTTGCTAATGGTGGTTTGTACTTAACTTTTTTGATTGTTAATGTCCAGTTTCTATTTTTTAATTTTGATGACTGATAACTAAGACAAAGTTTCCTTTTTCATGGAAAAGGCAGTGAGTCCACATCATCCACCCATCTACAAACTCTATGGTTTTCTTTGTTTTGGAAACACGAGGTCCCTTTTCATTAATAAAACCTTAACAAACTTATGAACTTGGTAATTTATAGACTTGGGAAGGATTCAAAAGTTTGAAAAGGGTGTGACCTCAACTAGATTCAAGCTCTCTATACCTTATACATCTTGAGTGCAAGTGTGTTTTCCATGGATAACTTAACATTCCATGTTGACCAATAACAAGAAGTTGAATAAGTTTTTGCATGATGTTTTTTTTATTGAAATATCCATAAAAATCTAGATGTGTGTGTGTATATATATATGTATGTATAGAACAAAAAAATGATGGAAATTCAAAGCACACCTCTTAGACACAATAAATGGGCTACAAGCACTAGTTATGAGACTAGAAAAACATGTTACCCATGCTTGAATGTCCCTTCTAACAAAGGCCTTTTCTTGCTTCCTACTTCTCTTTTCTTCTCTAAAAGTGATGAGTAGCTAGGTTCCCCCTACATCCAACCATATGAATCACAAGCGTTCATGTGCGATTCAATCGAATTCCATGAACTTTATAGTTTCTAGTACACTAGTCTTCTATGAAGTGAATCGTTTCCTTAAGGTCAATCATTGTCTTCCCAATTACACTTGTGAAGTACACTGGTATGGTTAAGTGTAATTGAGGCATCTAATTTTTATCATTTTTTATTTTATGGTTTGGTGTTCAAATGAAGATAACAATAATTTTATTAATTAATTTAAACTAACTAATTAACTAGTGTCTAACTAGTCCTAACATAAGCATCTGGTCCCACTTTCTGTACACATCCTGAACCCACATATCCATTGCTGGGTTACCAAGCACTACATTACTAAATGTACCAAGCAATAATGTTGCTAGGATTACCAAGCAAATATGTGTTACACTCAAACTGGTCGTACTTATGTGTTTAATCTATTTTTCTTAATTGCTTCATTAACTTAATTACAAGAAAATATTTAATAAATAATTAAAAAATTAAATGCATAAATAAAATATTTAATATATTCAGAATTCTACAGGGTTTATCAGAAAGTTCATCTTTATTTCCACACACACTATCATGCTCAAGTACAATAATGCTTGAATAAAGATCCATACACTCAATAACTCCTGCTGCGAGCACTATGGAGAAAAATTCAAACTTTCAAATGAACAAACTGTAAGAGCTTTGTTGTTACTAAAATATTAATTTCCATAAATGTGGTTGGTGGGTGCATATTTATAGTTGAATATAGACACTATGTCTNTGTGGTTGGTGGGTGCATATTTATAGTTGAATATAGACACTATGTCGATGGGGCTTCATTGACACATGATATGATATGTTGACAAGAACTCATCGATGTAGCCAATAGAACTACAACTCATCATACCTTTAAAATTGAATGAAAACTCATCCTTGAGTTCTTTATAGAAACTGAGAAGGTATGGAATTATTAACTAACCTATCACAAACAAAATAGATAGACTGACTTGACAAAAAATGGAGTGCACGGGTGTACAGATCAACACATTATAAAAATGGTAGTGTTTAAAAACAAAATTGAACACCATGACATGACTCTTCAAAATTGAATAGCACATTCCTTGATGGCATGAAGTTTGATTGGGAAGATCAAATAGTCCTAGGGGGTGATGGCTCTTGAGGTTTTAAGGGACTTTCTTCGGCTTCGGACATGTCTGGTGGTCAAGGTGGCTATGATTGTCTTGCTAGTGCTGCAACTTCTGGTAGGAGGCAGAAAGCATCCAGTAGTGCTTTCATTTTCTCCTATTTACTTCTGGGATCATGCATCATCCATGTATCTTTTCCAATGTGGATCAAAATGGGCACATCCTAGGGACATTGTATTACTAGAAATAACTCCTTCACATTGATGAACTAGGCAATGAATTGTTTACATTCAATGTCAAACACTCTGACTGTATCCTTTAACTCCTGGTAATCATTCATCCTTTTGGCTAGGTTCTCAGTAGTTGATCATTGATTTGTGAAGCATGCTCTGAGAACTTCAAGTTCAACATTTGCAGTCTCAAGCTTTTACTTGGTGTCTTTATGGTGCTTAAACTTTGCCTTGTATAAAAAATATGAGCTAGCCACTTACTTTTCTAACTCTAATCGTGGTCATCTAACTATTAGCATAGCTAGGTTTGTGTATCAGAGATTGGCCAACTACATGTACTCTATCATTTCTTCTATATACAACTCCTTTAAGAAGATCTCTACTTTATTGTAGGCATCAATCCCATCAATGATAAACTACCAAACTTCTCTTCCCTATTGGAGTTTCTGGAGGGCTTCATTTATTTTCTCCTTCATCATTTAGATGTGTTTCTTATTGACTTCCTTTTGTAGGTCAACCTGGCCTCTATAGTAATCTTTAAATTTTTTAAACTTCAAGGCTTCATTCTTCTAGGCAGTAATTTCAATAGCAGATTTCTGGTGCAAGGCATGAACTTCCTCCATTGACAAATTATGATTCTCCATGGCCAATCTCCTCAACTTAGTATTCAACCTAGCTAGCTACTTCTACTATTGATAAATACATTCTTGCATTTGTTTCTTTCAGGCATCAACATTACATAGGTGATGATTTTGGACAATTAGAGTCACATTCTCCTGACACATCTAAGCCAAGTCCTTTTGAAGTGATTATGTCTTTGCTTCTACTATGAACTAGTTAAAGATGGCTATTAATACCTCCTCCTTAACCTTTCTAAATCGTTCTTGAAGTTGTTAAAAAGCTTCATCTCTAGTTGTTATTGGGATGAAGATTGCAAGGTCTGAAAAGTGGGCACATAATTTGCTAACTTTTGTAGCCAAGTGTTAATTTTGTGCTTGAGCCATTTCAAGTTGCCACTCCAAAATGATGCACTTGCCCCTTACATCTAGTAGCTCTAACAGGGTTGTGGTGATGTTTTCTAGAAAATTGAACATGTCAAAAATTAGTTGCCCAATCCCCACCAATTAATCTAGCAATTCTTTATGCTGGGTTGCATTCAGTTTTTCGTTGACTATGCTCACGGATGTCTACACATTTCAAAGTGTAGATATGTCTAGTATAGACACCATAGGTGCTTTAAGTGCTTCAACTACATGGTCAACAACCACTTTAGCCACTATCTCCTACCCTTGATGCTTCATCACCAAGACAGTTTCCCTTTCACCTTTCTCCAATCACACCAAGAAGGTGGTGTCATTTCCAAATATTTCTGGGAATAAATGATGTTGTGATAAGGACACTATTACCTCTCAAGCATTAGGATCTAATCTTGTAGGTAGCTGCATTTGTTGGAAAAATAATATTGGCCCATCCCTCTCCATCTAATTAATTATTTGAGCCACTTTATTAAGGTGACTCATTACTAATCAGTACATAGATGGATCTACACCACTCATCCCTGCACATTACTCTTTCTTTCTCAAGAGTTGCTCTTGGATTTTGCATAGGTGATCAATGGCTGTATAGGCCTCCAGCATTGTTTCTTGAGTGGGTGGTGGTGGCAAAAAATACTCTCTTCTTGAGTTTTTATTAGTGTATTATCTTTCATAATCTCAAACCATGAGGCCAAAGCAGCATGCCTGATTGTATCATTTGAATTATGGATGATTCTTTTCCTTCTACAAAGTTTTTAGATGAGACATGAAAAGGGCCTAGTTTTTCTTCCACATTCATTTTCCTTGAATGATTTTCTATTTCCAAGGAGATGAGTTGTGGAAGGTTCATAAGAAATTTTTCACTTAGAAAGGTGCATGCTTGGGAAAAGAAGGTGGTCACCTTGCTAGGCCTCATCATTGAATTGAGGTGATAGGCCACAATTTTGAAATAGATATGCTCTGCCAATGTGAGTGCACCATACTCCTTATGGTCAACTCTATAGCACCACTAAGGCCACTCCTTTTTTGCCTTAGGATTACCTTTCATTGATAGTTTTGGTCAAGTAGGATACTTGAATATCCTTGATCTTGACTATGGATGCCAACCTTTGATTCTTATAGAAGAGATATGTCCCTCCCATGTACCATTCCCCATTGGATGTGATAACTAGCCATATGAGAGAGGTTTGTGTAGCATCTAAAAATGTCAGTGGCTAGAACATCGAGAGGTTATCAAGCGCACAACCTAACCCCAAATTCGTGCGAGGGTTATGCTGGAGAAAATGGAAATGAGGTGCCATAAATGGTCTTGTTGATCAAATAGGAACTTATGTGATGTTAAAATGATCATCTGTGAAAATATTTTATACTATGTTATGCGCGGGCATCGGGTCCAGCTCGACTAGAGCATAGCAGGATGTCCCGGTTTGAGAACAATGATGTGACCATGCAAATATGTATGAAATAGTAAGAAAGTACAAGCATTAAACTAAATGCCAGAGAGAAATTCTTGAGAAATGTAATAGAATTTGAGAATAGCAATGCACCACCCCAAAATAGGAAGCATGGTTAATTCACAATGGTATACACAGTTTACCATAGGCATAGTGGGAGCACAGTCATAGCCTCGATGGTGT
This sequence comes from Gnetum montanum, assembly GCA_015680685.1. Classification (NCBI taxonomy): domain Eukaryota; kingdom Viridiplantae; phylum Streptophyta; class Gnetopsida; order Gnetales; family Gnetaceae; genus Gnetum; species Gnetum montanum. The sequence continues at coordinate 904,385 of MNCI01028043.1, read as the reverse complement.
TGGGTCATGAAGTTTGGCACTTGTAATGATGAACTGTGCCTACCAGGTTGGCCACTGCGATGTACCATGCAATGTTCTACAAGGTTGCAATGGGGCTACAGTGGGCTGTGATGTGCAACTCTGCCTCTCTATTGGTGTGGTGTGCTCTGGGTCTTGTTCGCCCATGGAGCTCAATGCTAAGATGCCAAAATGCCAAATGCCAAGTGCTTAAAAAGGCTCAAGGAATGCCAACCACTTGGGAATGCTAAAGGTCAAGGAATGCTAACCACTATGGAATGCTAATAGTTTAGAGATGTAACTGCTGGGAGATGCCAACAATTAAAGAATGCCAACCCTTGGGGAATGCCAACGGTCCAGGAATGTAACCGCTAGGAGATTCCAACAATTAAAGAATGCCAACCCTTGGGGAGTGCCAAAAGTTAAGGAATGTAACCACTGGGAGATGCCAACAGTTTAGGAATGTAACTGTTCGGAGATGCCAACAATTAAAGAATGCCAACCCTTAGGGAATGCCAATGGTCCAAGAATGTAACCGCTGGGAGATGGCAATAGTTTAGGAATGTAACCGCTGGGAGATGCCAACAATTAAAGAATGCCAACCCTTGGGGAATGCCAATGGTCTAGGAATGTAACCATTGGGAGATTCCAACATTTAAGGAATGCCAACCCGTGGGGAATGCCAACGGTCTAGAAATGTAACCCTTGGATTCCTAGGGTGTTTATAGGGATAGGGTTAGCCCAAAATGTGGATCAGGTGCCACGTGGCAGTGCGGTGGATGGGACCATGCTTATGCTCATCCCATGTTACATGCCAGACATGGGATGCTTGTAGGGTCAAGCTGGCTACGCTGTGCTATGTTGCATATCTTGAAAATAGTGCTACACTATGCTACGCTACACAGCATGACATGGTGCTATGCTACACTATGCTACATAGCGTAAGAGGCGTGCTAAGCTACAAAACATAACAGGGTGCTACACAGCGTAACAAGGTGCTACGCTGCACTACGCTACACAGCGTAACATCTGTGCAGAAAGTGCCATCATTCTGACACTTAGCCAAATTTGCAGTTGTGATGTCGAGACCCAAAATTTTGTGGTGTTTCAATGGCCTCTCTTTGTTAACATTTGGAAGAGCGTCATGAGAGACATTGACAAAGAATTACAAAACACCATAGTAGACATGTCACCAACATCACTTGTTGGCACAAGATCGGATGTCATTTTACCATGCTCAAGAGTGTTATGGGAATAAGGTTATGCTAGGGGACGAGGGGTATAGGTAATGCTAGGGAGATGAAATTTGAATTGTGGGAATGAAATGCGAATAGTGGATCATGATATAAGATGTGGATTCTACATGGCTAACAATGACCATGACATGAAGTGGTTCACCTCTGAAATGTTAACCTCTCGTCGAAGTGCTTATTAGAGCATCAAAGTCAATCTAAGGTAGCCAATTGCAAAGATGCAATGTTGTTAATTTTCTTGGGGATGTGCTTTTCCCCATTCTTTTTTTTGTTGTGAGGTGAACCTTCTTTAGGTTCGTCTTACTACTAAATGTTAGCTACAAGTTGGCTATTGAGAAGATGGGCTTTGTTTCCCAGGGATGATTCATGTTACATCCGCTTAGGCTTTTATCATGCAACAGAGGCTCCCTATAGGATGAATTGTGTTACATCAACCATGGGTTCTATAGTTGATGTGAAGAGAATGCCATGTGCATCACAGTGTGTATGCATCTGAGGGATGTGAAATCATGAGTATGGGGGAGATAAGAGGATATTAGGATATTGAAGTGAATGTGCATAGGTTGTAATAAGGATGAGGGATGGAGGTGCACTCTTAAGAGGTTCAACTAGTCCAATGATGCACATCAGAACAATGCGGTAACTTGTTGTTGCAATGAGATGCATCTTTGCATGACTACCTCTAAGGCTTCATCCTGCAAACACAACTCTGAGAAGACAAGAAAACCACAAAACATGAAATGCAAGTGCAAATGCCAAATGTGAAGATGCTGCAGGTCCTAGATGCAAAGATGCTGCAAATGTGTCAAATGCTATGCTAGTTGTAAGTGCTTAGGAAGCCAGTGAAGGTTCCAAGGTGACGATGCTGTGAGTCCTATGAAGGTCGCGCTAATGACTAGTGCTCCAAAAAATTAATAGAATGGTGACAGGTGATAATGCTGCAAGTGCCCCAAGGGCTTCACTAATGGCAGGTGCTCAAATTAAATCAGCAACATGCCAATTTAAAGTCCTGGTAGACCTTGAACCTAGTTTAAGGTCCTGGTAGACCGTGATGTGCTAAGTTATAGTCCTAGCAGACTGTTGAATTCTAGTTTAATGTCGTACTGGACAATGGATGTTGTGCTAGTTTAATGTCATGACCCAAGGACAAGTTGTTGTGCCAATTTAACGTCATGACCCAAGGATGAGCTGAGCTAGTTTAATGTCATGACGGACTATCTATGCTATTTTATAGTCATAGCAGACTATCTGTGCTAGTTTATAGTCATAGTGGACTATCTATGCCAGTTTATAGTCATAGCAGACTATCTCTACCAGTTTATAGTCATAGCAAACTGGTGCTTACCTTGCTTGTGTAAGGTGTGATGCTGCATGCATGGTCAAGCAACACCTATTGTAAACAATGTTAAAATATATGAATGAAAGAAAAGCAATGCAAAAAGTGATAATTTTAGGCCATTCTGGGCCATAGGGTAGTTTAAGGCCTTTTCGGGCCATGTGTTTTTGTAGTTTTATGCTTTTTTTTATGTTTGATGTTTTTCAAATGCAATGTGTAAACTAAGTTGACAAATGTGTAAACAAAGAAAAATGCTTGATCTAAATGAGCAGGAAAAATGTAAGTTAAAAATGCATGGCAAACGAAGCCAAAGGGTAGGTAGGCACCCACCACATTTTTGGCCAAGGGAAAGTCTTTGACATGTAGTTGCTTTCTAATTAGGTGTGGATTAGGGAGCATGCAAGGCTTAGGATCCTTTGGGAGGCTGTTGGCTTCAACCACTCATTCGGGTGTGTTAGCCTTAGGTGCTGCATTGGTTGTCATAGGTGTACCACTAAGAAACTCTTCTATCAAAACTTGCGCCATGTCTATGTCGTGAATAGTTGAAGAGGAAACATTATCACCATGGATGATAACTTGACCACCCTCGTATGGAAGGTGGATTTCTTGGTGGATGGGAGAGGAGATGGCCCTTAGCTAGGCTAGCCAAGGCCTACCTAGAATCATGTTGAAACCTGGCATCTCCTCTATGATAGTGGAATCTACACTAGTGGGGAATTTCTCTCCCACCACAAAAGCTAAGTTGATTGTACCCCTAACTATGACATGTGATCCATTGAAGGATTTTAGACATGTGGTTTTGGTTGGCCTGATTTCATCTACTAGGCCTAAATTGTCGATGACGGAGTACAAGACTACGTTTGTTGCTGCACCATCATCAACATGTACTCTTTGGATGGTACATTGTCCAACACCAATGCTAATGGATAGTGGAGCTATAGTGACCTCCCATCGTTCGGGGTTGACTTTGACTGCATCATCATGAAAGGCTAGGGTTGTTGAACCCAATTCTTGTGGTGTAGGAGGCAACATCATTGCATGGATGGATGCCTCATTTGTAGGGATATCCTCCATAATAGGAATGGAGGCCAAGATCTAGGACAACACTTGTAAGTGAGCAGATGAGGTCATGACTAGGTCATACAAGCTCAACATTGTGTTCTTTTACTTGAGTTCTTGTTTTACCTAGGTTAATGTAGCTACAAAGTCCTTTCATTAGTTGTTGTGTTGGCCTTGATTCCCTCCATGTGGTTTGAGAAACAGATCTCTTGCGAAGGGGACTTGGGCTTGGTTTGCTTGGCCTACTTGGGGGTAGGGGTCCCAATGTTTGGTTGTTGCTTGCTAGTTGTGGCCTTTTCTTTGGTCATGGGGGTTGCGATGTGCTTGTTTTTCCTCTTGCATTACCATTTGATGGGCCTACTCAGGTTGCTAGTGGGGTCAACCCTTGAGGGAGGAGAGATTGAGACATTTCCCACTGTTGGGCTTTGGGTAGATGAGGGACCATTATGTTGTGGGACCCTTATGAAAAAGGGTATTTTAGGAGTTGTTGTAGGGGTTGTTGTGTTGCTAAATCATTGTGGAACCTTGATGAAAAAAGGTTGCTTAGTGGTTGTTGTTGCTGCATCATGCTAGTTTAATGTCTTAGCAGATGATTATTGTGGAACCTTAACCACAAAGGGTGTTGTGGGTGCTTGAGGTGGCACCTTGAAAACAAAGGAAGGCCTCTTGCTTGTGGAGGATATGGGGACCTTTGCCTTGTTAGGAGGCACATGCATCACAAAAGGTTGTTGCACAGGTTTGGGCTTTCCACCTATGCTAATTGAATTTATGACATAGGAAGCATCGTCTATGTTGGATTGACTTGCCGTGTCAATCACCAATTAGCCTTATTCTATCATTCTCTATAGTTCATCCTGCAAGGCACAATAATTTTTTGTACTGTGACCAGACAAATGGTGGTAATGACAATATTGGTCCAATTTAAAATGTTGTGAGACTAGGGGATCATTTGGTACTACTAATGTGGGGTTCCTTAGTAGTTCGCAGTACCTATCATGTTTTTGGTAGGTAATCACTGATTCGTGTTTGTGTTGGATTTTCCGAGCTTTCAAGAGTTACTCCAGTAGTTTAGAGGGTTGCATCAGTAGTGGTGTATACTTTGAGCGGTCCTTGCACTAAAATTTGGACCTTGGAGTGGCCCCTGCTGATGTAGGAGAGTTGGCACTAGAGTTGGTAGTTTTGTCAGCTAGGGCCTTGGCTACTTAGCTGTTGGGCCACAGTTGGTTGCTTTTGTGCTTGCAGCCACCGTTGCCACTGTTGTGTTTTGCTTGCGAGCATGTTAATTTATATAGGCCATATAAGCTGGGTCATTGCTAGCTTGTGCTTATTTTTCTATGCTTTTTGCTTGGGCAAAGGCTTGGCTAAGAGACTTTAGGGCTAGATAATATAGTTTGGACTTAATAAAGTCATTTACTACATCTTTAAAGATGGCCAGTAGATGTGCCTCAGCTAGGGGTTAATGCATTTCACTTAATGCAGCATTCCAACATTGGAGGAATTTTGGCATGGGCTTTAGAGGCCCCTATTTAACTTGCATAAGTTTGTTAAGGGTTACTTCAAGCTTTAGGTTGTACCTGAAGCATGTCACAAACTAGTTTATGAGATCCTCCAAAGAGGAGATTAAGACCTTGGGGAGTGTGCAATACTAGTCCAAGGCCTTGCCAGTGAGTGACATGGGGAACACACATATGATGGTGTGTGGCCAAGCTTGAAGGAGTAGGCATTCAAATCGAAATGTGACCAAGTGTGCATTAGGATCCCCTTCTCCATTGTACTTGGTAAATTAAGGCAGTTGGGCCCCAGTTGGAAGAGTTAGGGGTGGCACCATAGGACTTATGGGGTCATCTTCATAGAAGTCCACCACCTTGATGGTGTCGAAGGAGGTAGCCTTAAGTTGGTTGATCTTCTCTATTAAGATTTGGATTAGCTATAATGCTTGATCCAAGCTTGGGGATGTGCCAACCAGTTGCATTGACTGGGCTTGTATTGGGTGCATAGCATAGGGCAGAATTGTTGATTGTGGAGTTTGCCAGTTTAACGTTGTAGTAGAGGGTTGTTGCTAGTTTAACGTCATAGAAGACGGTTGTTGCCAATTTAACATCATAGCAGATGGTTGTTGATGTGTTGGATGAGTGATGGGTGTAGTGATTGAAGTAGGCCACATACAAGTGGGTTGGACAGACATCGCAGACACCAAAGAGATAGGTGGGATGTAGGATACATAAGTTTTCTAGGGCTAGGAGGTGGCCCTTACATGAGCATATTGTTGGGAAAATGAATTAGTTGCTTGCGAGGAAGGCTAAATTGGCATGGTCACCATCTTAGAGAGGATGGATGGACCAAACCAAGGAGGGACTGTACTAGGGGGTGGTTGTTGGAAAACAATGTAGAGGGGGCTCTCATGCTTGAAGTGGGCCTCAAACTCATCTTCTTTCTTCTATGAGGCTTTCTCATAGGTTTTCCTTGCATCATGCTTGTTTGCACAGATAAGTTAAGACAACAACTGGTGGTAGGACTTTGTGAGTGGAATTATGTCAAACAAGGAGGGGTTGTACTCCTGTCCATTTTGGTGGACTCGCTCATAGTCCTATTTTACCTCCCAGTTAAGGTAATCTATTGGTAGTCCTACTTGGATTTTGGCACAAACAAAATTGTATTGTTCAAGGCTTAGTGTGGCATTCTTTGGCTAGATTGTGGTATCAAATGTGTTAGAAATTGATGTGGAAGGTTCATCTAGATTCATATTCACAGATCGGGTTGTGAAAGTTTCTATTTGTAGAAAATGGCTAACTTTGAAAATGAAAAAAAAATGACTAAATCTGCCAGGAGCAAAAAAATGGATAAGTGTAAAAATTAAAAAAAAAATGGTAAGTGTGAAAACTACTAAAAATGGCCAACTCTAGTGCTACACTCACTAGGCTTGAGCTTGCTACGCTATGAGAACTTGTTATGCTCTCTAGAACATCTAGAGTTTTGACTAAGTGCTAATAAAAAATGTAGACAGAAATGGTTCATGCCTTCCTTCTAATGCCAAAAACTGTAGTGTCTAAAAATGTTGGTGGTTGGAACACTGTGAGGTTATCAAGTGCATAGATTAACTCCAAATCCATGGGAGGGTTGTGCCAGAGAAAATGGAAATGAGGTGCCCTAAATCGTCTTGTTGATCAAACAGAGACTTACGTGATGTTAAAATGATTGTGTGTGAAAATATTTTATACTACGTTATGCATGGGCATTGGGCCCAGCTCGGCTAGAGCATAGCAGGATGTCCTTGCCTAAGAACAATGACACAAACATGCAAATATGTTTGAAACAATAAGAAAGTACAAGCATTAAACTAAATGCCAGAGAGAAATGGTTGAGAAATGTAATAGAATTTGAAAACAACAATGCACCATCCCAAAAGAGAAGCATGGTTAATTCAAAAAGCTATAGATAGTGTACCATAGGCACAGTGGGAGCACAGTCATAACCTCGGTGGCATTGGATCATGAATTTTGGCACCCGTCATGATGAATTGTGCCTGCCAAGTTGGCCACTACGATGTACCATGCAATGTTCTACAAGACTACAATGGGGCTACAGTGGGCTATGATGTGCAACTCTGCCTCTCTACCAGTGTGGTGTGCTCTAGGTCTCATTCGCCCATGGAGCTCAGTGCCAAGATGCCAAAATGCCAAATGCCAAGTGCTTAAAAAGGCTCACATCCAAGGAATGCCAACCACTTGGGAATGCCAAAGGTCAAGGAATGCTAACCGCTATGGAATGCCAATAGTTTAGGAATGTAACCGCTGGGAGATGCCAACAATTAAAGAATACCAACCCTTGGGGAATGCCAAAGGTCCAAGAATGTAACCGCTAGGAGATTCCAACAATTAAAGAATGCCAACCCTTGGGGAATGCTAATGGTCAAGGAATGTAACTACTGGGAGATGACAACAATTAAAGAATGCCAACCCTTGGGGAATGCCAATGGTCTAGGAATGTAACCAGTGGGAGATTCCAACAATTAAATAATGTCAACCCTTGGGGAATGCCAACGATCAAGGCATGTAACTGCTGGGAGATGGAAACAGTTTATGAATGTAACCGCTGGGAGATGCCAACAATTAAAGAATTCCAACCCTTGGGGAATGGCAATGGTTGAGGAATGTAACCGTTGGGAGATTCCAACATTTAAGGAATGCCAACCCTTGGGGAATGCCAACGGTCTTGGAATGTAACCCTTGGGTTCTCAGGGTATTTATAGGGCTAGGATTAGCCCAAAATGTGGACTAGGTGCCACGTGGCAGTGCGGTGGGTGGGACCATGCTTATGCTCATCCCATGTTACATGCGGGACACGGGACACTTGCAGGGTCAAGCTAGCCATGCTACATAGCTTGAAAATAGTGCTATGCTACACAACGTGACATGGTGCTATGCTATGCTATGCTACACAGCATAAGAGGCATGCTACGCTATGCTATGCTACACAACGTAACAAGGTGCTACACGACACTACACTACATAGTGTAACAAGGTGCTACACTGCACTATGCTATGTAGCAGAACATCTGTGCAGAAAGTGCCATCGTTCTGACACTTAGCCAAATTTGCAATCATGATGTCAAGACCCAAAATTTTGTGGTGTTTCAGTTTGTAGTTGTGTTTTAACTTTTGTTGAAGTTTTGTCTAGGAATGGCTTGAAGTTTATTTCTTGAAGAACTGATTATTGAATCACCCAGGACCTAATGATGTCAAGGTAAGCTTGAGTTAAAGTGACTTCAAGCCTTAACATGGGTCAAGACACTTCTCCTCACTATGATTGCTTGGTCAACACTTCTTCTTATGGAATTTGTTAGATAGATTCCGCTTTGGGTTCCTCATGAAGAGGTCCCATTGCATGAGTTGCCTTCAATGGTTCTTGGGCTTCTTGTTATTATCCTGTTCCAACTCTAGGCCACTTCTCCCTTGGTTGAGAGGGTTTTCCTTGCAGTGAGTGTTTCAATTTTAGTATCAGCTGTAATTATAATGAGACCATGGGTTCGTAATCGTTGTGTAACTTAAAGTAATTGGGATACCTTTATCTCTTAAAGATAGTTACACTTGGCTAAGTTGTGATTATGGCTAGTTTAATTATTTCAATTATTATTTATTTATGTGCTATCAATAATAATTCATCCCAAAGGTTGTTGAAAGGGCTAACATTTCAAAAAAATTAATGTTTGTATATTGTTAATGTTATTAACCCTTTTGGGGAGTTAGAAAAATTTCTACAAATTTTCATTAATTTTTCATTAGAAACCTTAAGGTTTGTGACACCTACAATAAAGAGCTTACCTTTTGATGAGTGGCGAGGTACCCCTACACTCAACCATATGAATACAAGTGTTTCACACGTGATCTGGTCGAACTGCAAGGACTAAGTGCTTACGCACCTTAATGAAACACTCAAGGTTAATCAATCGCTATCTTTCCAAACTTACTTGTATTGTCATGGTTGTATGGTTAAGTAAGCTTGAGGTATATGATTTTTTATAACTTTTATCTTTTTAATGTCTTATGCTAATAGGGGAAGGTAAGGAGGACTAAGTGACTTACTTTTATTAACTATTCACTAACTAAATTCTAATTATTCCTAACACCAGTATCCGTTCCCGCTTGCCACACACATCCTGAACCAGTGCAATGCTGCTGGGATTACCAAATGCTAATCGTTACTAGGTTACCAAGCGCTACACACATGCTCGAAGTAGTCGTACTAAGTGTACTTAACTAGGAGAGTCAAGGGTTGAGAGAGAGAGATTAATTAAATAGGAAACCATTAAACATTCAATAATAATTAATTACTATTTAGCTTAATCTATATGCTACAAGGTTTATCATAAATTTCTTCTTTATTACTGTACACAAATATGTGCTCAGGTACAAATTGCTCGAATAAAGACTCATTCACTCTATGACTCCAACTGCGGACACACAGGAATTATTCTAACTCTGGAATGGTAAAACTGCAAGAGTTTAGCTAAGGGGCTAAGTCTAACTCCCCAAAAAAAGGGAAGTCACCTCTTATTTATAGAAATTGAGGCTCATCATACCCCCATGACTGAATGAAAACTCATCCTCAAGTTCCTTACAAAATATTGGGAAGGTATGGGATTATTAACTTGAATGACACTAATCGTAAATAGGGTGACATGTGAACAGATCATCATTACAATACATGGCAATATTAGTGTTTATGACCACAAGAGTGAACACTATACACATTTGACATCCAACCTTATCTGGCAGTTGAGAGAGAAGAGAAAGAAAAGAAGAAGATTTGTTACTATCGATGCCAAAATTGTGCCTTTCGTTGTCCATCCATACCTTAGCCATCAATCTTGTTCCTTGCATGACTATTCTAGCACTAGTCCATCCTAAGTGTTTCCTCCAACTCCAGTCCATTGTTTTATGATTTCCATCTGCACACACAACACAGTCTCATATGAGCAAGGATAAGTAAATCACAATATCTTTGATACCTTGCCTCAATGTAAGGTCCATTGGCTAAGTTGTGATATGGCAAATATAGACTCTAGAGATATAACACTAGTGACTACCCAAGGTGTAGGGGTTAGGAGAAAATTGAAAAAATTGGACCAGGACCCCCATGACTAAGAGCGATCCTCTGATAGCGATAGAATGGGAAAAGATAAGGAATAGGAAAGATGGAGAAAAATAAACAATGGTAATGCTGATAAAATGGATGTCAAAGGTGGAAATGAAGAAAATAAATGTTGATTACAATAATGTTAAGGAAAAGAAGTTAACTGATCCACCAATTAGGAATGCCAGTGGGTCCTCCCCAAAGTAGGCTCATGCCCTTAATGCCCTGACAATCCCACATTCAAAGAGTCCATAGGCTTTGGAAATCTCATTTAGAAGCAAGATTTAAAGTTTTAACCACAAAAATTTACCAAAAAGAAAATAATGTATCAACCAAAATATAGACTACTGATACAACCAGCAATGAGGTGGAACATGAGGAAAGAATGATGAGGATAAGAGAATAGAATGGAGTCCAAAAACAAGGTTGTGTATAGCCCCTTATGTATTTATGGTTAATGTGACTCAGTAGACCTCATTCCAAATCCAGCCTTAAACAATCAACATCTAGTAACTTTGTATTAATACACTTGGCCAATCCATCCACTTGAAGTAGCAAGAATGCTTTTTCCAAAAATTCACCACCATTCCGAAGAAATGAGAAAGGAAAGAGTAGGAAGCAAGAGAGGGCCTTAGTTAGAGGGAACATGTTTGTTTAGTTCCATAACCAATACTTATAGCCCAAATGGTTATTGTGTTTAAGGGGTTTTCTTTGAATTATCACTAACCTTTTTTTTTGCGTGAGAACCACACCATGCAAAGACTTATTATTTTTATTAACTTAGATTCTTACCAGTGGAGCAACATTGGAATGGAAAGGAAAACCCAAGAAGAAAACATCCAAGCACCCAAGAGAATAGCCAGCAAAAATGCATCAAATCCCCTTGAATTCATACCCTTTTTAATCCTTGAGTCCTACCTTAGTCTGAGAAATGCCCAGTCACCAATTCATTGATAGTTCTATTATTTAAATAAAGGAACCATACAATTCCAAGCTAAGAGAGATCATAGAAATTCATGGATGCATGGATGATGTGGACTCATTTCCTATTATATCAAAAGAACCATACCTTAGTATCAACATTATAGCTCAAAGATAAAAACCAATCATTAGCAATCAATGGAATACAATTCATACCATCATCAGGAGCACTTATTACATGATGAACTTAACAAAATAAACAAACACGCAAAGAAATGAAAGAATATAAATGATGTTGCAAAAAAAATAAGAAAAGTTAAAGAAATTTGTAAAACAAAAATGTGTAAAACAAAAACTTAAAAAAAAAAAAAGAATTGAGGGCCTCGATTGATCAGCAGAGGTGGCCATCTCCCCCATGATTAAGTTGGAAGGGGGAGATCCAAAATAAAGAGCAGGGTCATCCCTTCTTGGAGGTACTATGTGCACTAACCATTCTAGATTCATGGTAAGGTTTTGTCTATTGCACATTCACTAACAACTTCTTATCAGAGTGCTTTTTTGAATTGTTTAGGAATTTCCAACTTCCCCCAATTGATGTTTTCAAGTTAAGGTTTGGAAGTTGGCAACGAACTTGCTCGAGTTCATCTATGCTTTCGATGTAGACACTAGTTATTCCCTTACTTAGTTCCATGCACTTTGGTGAGTTGCTCTCTTGATCAGCTATCAACCACTAGGTGTCTTCTTATTGTGTTGTGTCTACATATAGGCACTTTTGTATGTTAATTTCTTGTGCACACTAGTTACATGCAGGCGATGCTGAACATTCCTGCACGCAATCACACCCTGTATCACTATATGTGATGCATGAAACCTTCTTCTTCTTGATCTTCCCAAAAGTATTTTCCTTAGATATTTCCAAGGAAAGATTGTAGATTCCTAGGCACGCATTTATGGTAATTAGCCATGCCCTTCCCATAATTATTAGAAAGTCCCCTTTATCATTATTTACTTATATCACTAGGAAATCAGCTGGGTATGACCACCCACACATAGTGGTAACGATGTTCTCCACCAATCCCAAGAGAATAGTGATGAACTTATTAGCTAGCTCTAGGTGAATATTGCTCTTTTTTAATGGAGGCAAGTTCTAGGCTTTATACATCTCTTGTGATATTAAGTTGACTCTGGAACCTGAGTCCAAAAGAGCTGTACATGGTTTATTCCTAGCGACTTGGAGATAGATTAGAGGGCTTCTAGGGTTAGATAATTTCCTGGGAAGGTGGCCCGCCTTAATCTAGTCAATAACAGCATGTGTTAACATAACCATTTGCGTTAAGCTTGGTGTTTAGTTTGAATGGAGCTCTGAAGCCTTATTTGATGGAGAGATATTCAGAGGTTCAACCGCTTGTGGTTGTGAGGGCTTGGTTGGACTATTTGTTTTGAAGAAAAGTCTTCTCTTCATACGATTGTCAGAACCAGCAGTAGGTTGAAGATTTATAGCCCTCGTGGCATTGTGTTACTGTGGTTGAGTGGGGAGTTCCCCTTGCATTGTTGTAGTGGGTGGTAATGGAGCTATTGATGTGAGAGTTGTGGATGGATTTGGAGGATGGTATGTCTATGGATTATCTCCCCTAGGAGAAGGAGTTCTAAAATACTCCCAAGCTTGGTAGTGATGTTGTGGTGTAACGTGACCAACAGAGTCATGTGGAGAGATTGGATGCTATGTGTAGTAGCCATATGGGTCTGGTTGCTGGTAAGGGTATTGCTGCCTTAGTGGTGGCATCCCCCATGATTGTGGGTATTGCCACTTTTGATGTTGCTCAATGGGTTGTGGTGGAGTTCCACTTGGCTAATATGTTGAAGGTTGGTGGAACTGCCTTGGGTTACCTTGTGGATAAGGTAACCATTGGGGTGCTTTCCGTTTATTAAATCATGGGTTGAGTGCATACACACCAGACTCTTGTAGATGTGAGATTACTGGGCAACATCCCTTAGGATGGTCATATTGGCATATCTCACATCTACCATCATCATCTGTATCTGAATCCACAACCTCTTCAGTGATGGCCGTTTTACCCTTACCCTTGTTACGTGCATTGTCTACTTCTCTCTTTTTCTTTTTGTCATGCCAACTACCTCACTCTCTAGACTCCTCTACAATCTTAAGAATAGTTTCAAACCTACTATCTAGGGAGTTCCACATTTGGTCTACCTTTACTGATACTTCAGTTGTTAACTTTTGAAGCCGTAAAGTTTTCCTATTCACCATATCCTCGAGTGGTGACTCCTCCTCCTCATCATAGAATCTCACTCTTTTGCCAATACTTTGGTTAGTTTCCTCATGACTACATCTAGACACTGAAGGAGAGGGTGAATGTGATGATGAAGGTGAAGAAGAAGGAGAACCATCATCATGATGGTGTTTTCTACCTTCTCTTCTATGGTCTCGGCCACAATCATGATCATGATCAGAACATCTGCCCTTATCGTGTGTTTGTGTTCCTTCTTTGAACACTTCATGTTTGTGGGTATCAGTTCTAGGGTTATGAATCATGGAGTGTAGGTTCTGATACACCACCTCCTGACCATCATTAGGAGGAGGAACATTGTTTGGTGGGAGTCCTATTGAAGCAGGTTCACCACCCTCAATTTCACTTAAGACATGCAGAGCGTTATGGGGACATTTACCCTTCAAGGATGTATGATATCTCTCCTATTGCAAGTCCCTTTGACATTGCGCTTCTATGGGATGGTAGTCCCTTATGTCATGATCACATGCAACATATTCTACATACAAAAATGACATGCCTATTCGTGAGAGAGCTCGAAGGAGCATGTTGGGGACTAATCGGTCTAGAGGCAACACAATGTTACCTTTCAAGTCTCTCCAATGCAGTTGTTCATCTTGATGAAGAATAAAGATAAAGTTGGATACATACTCATCATGATGCATATATACCACATGAAACTATTGAGGAATTGGTAGATCTTGGATACGTGTGTTATGCTACTGACTATCTCTTGTGTTAGTCCTAGGCAGTGAAGTGTTGTTATGTGAAGAAGAAGATATTTTCATCTTGTTCGATGTGTGATTTACCATTGTCTTATCTTCTCTTGATTAACCCTAAGGGTTTGTTCTAGCATCCCAATGATATGAATGATTTCCTATGTTCTATGTAGTGCACAAACAACTAAGTCCCTGGCAACGGTGATAATGATGAGTGGTGAGGTACCCCTACACTCAACCATACGAATATGAGTGTTTCACGTGCGATCCAGTCAAACTCCAGGGACTAAGTGCTTACGTGCCTTAATGGAACACTCAAGGTTAATCAATCGCTATCTTCCCAAACTTGTATTTTCATGGTTTTATGGTTAAGTAAGCTTGAGGTATATGATTTTTTATAACTTTTATCTTTTTAATGTCTTATGCTAATAGGGGAAGGTAAGGAGGCCTAAGTGACTAACTTTCATTAACTATTCACTAAATAAATTCTAATTGTTTCTAACACCAGTATTCATTCCCACTTTTTGCACACATCCTGAATTAGTGCAACACTACTGGGATTACCAAACGCTAATTGTTACTAGGTTACTAAGCGCTACACACATGCTCGAAGCAATTGTACTGAGTGTACTTAACTAGGAGAGTTAAGGGTTGAGAGAGAGAGAGATAAATAAACTAGGAAAGAATTAAACATTAAATAATAATTAATTACTATTTAGCTTCATCTGTATGCTGCAAGGTTTATCATAAAGTTCATCTTTATTACCGTACACAAATGTGTGCTTAGGTACAAATTGCTCAAATAAAGATCTGTTCACTCTATGACTCCTACTGCAGGCACACAAGAATTATTCTAACTCTGGAATGGTAAAACTGTAAGAGTTTAGCTAAGGGTCTAAGTCTAGCTTCCTAGAACAAGGGAAGCTACCTCTTATTTATAGAAATTGAGGTAGGACATGATATTGTGTACACGATATCACATACATGATATAATGACTCATCACCTTTGGTAAGTGTAGGATAAAAAAAATAGAGTGATTAGGAAAAATGGTTGGGAATTTATGAGCTATGGAAGGTTTTAGGCTATGAAAAATTGGAAAAACTCCCATGTGTTATGAGGCAAATGTCAAACATTCCTAAGTGCATGGTAGTATATATAGGATTTATACAATGCGTTGATGAGGCCTCATCAACAAGGCCTCGCTAATGTAGTTGTTAACCACTGTAGATGACTGTTGACTTTGGTCAACCTTGCAAAATATAAAGAATTTTTAAATGAAATTGGGATCAAATGAAAGCTCAAAAGGCTAAGAATAGTATGAAAATATGAGAAAAGAATGATGGAGTTCATAAGTTTGAAAAAATGGAGAAAAAATGATTTAGGGGATGAATGAAATAAAAGGTTAAGGAGCCCTGAGTGGAATATATAATGGAATATGCAAAAGATAGGATTGTAGAAATGTCAAAGGTAAGAAACCTTAACTAATCAAGCCAAGAGCTATGCAAGTGGATCCTTCCCATAGTAGGCTTATGCCCTAGTTGCCCTTGCATAACCTTAACTAAGAAGTCCATGGACCCCATAGTCAATTAATGACCATGAAAAGTTAAAGACTAACAAAAAAGAATTTATCCATGAATTCCAACACATCAAAACTAAGATAGAGAGCAAAACATAGAACACAATAGTGAGGTGAGTTATGATAGCATGGATGGATGACATAGATGGTGGAATGGAGTTCTAAATTGAGGTCATAAGAAGTTCCTTGTGGAATTTATGTTTAAAATGACCTGGGAAGATGCATCCTTAGTCCAAACCAAAATCATCTACTTTCAGTGACTTCACATCACCATCCTAAGATCGATCCACCCACATGAGAATGAGAGTACTTCCACAAGACAACCACTGTTCCATAAGGAGAAAAAAAGGGAGAAGTAGGAAGTGAAAGAGGGCCTTAGTTAGAGGGAACTTTTAGGCATAGGTGCATGTCTTTCTAGTCTCATAACTAGTGCTTGTAGCCCATTTATTTGTCTAAGGGATGTTCTTTGAATTTCCATTATTTTTTTTTGAAATAAGAACCACACCAGGCAATGAATTATTCATATATTATGTCTAAGGGATGTGCTTTGAATTCCCATCATTTTTGTTATTTCTTTTTTTGGAATGGGAACCACACCATGCAAAGACTTATTTGACTTTGTATTAGTGGTTGAAATGAAATGGTAAGAAGTCCAGGAAAAACACTCAAGCACTCAAGAAAGTAGAAGAGTACAAAGAGTATTGAGTCCCCTTGAAGTTACACCATTTACAAACCTTTTGAATCCTTCCTAGTTCTTGAACTACCAAGGTCACCGATTGATTAAAAGTTTCTTTAATGGAAGGGACTTCAAATTCCCAAAACATGGAAAACCATAGAGTTTATCGGATGGATAGATGTCATGGACTCACTACCTATTCCATGAAAAATAAACCATGGCAAAGTCATCATACATTAAAATTCAAAAATAGAAACTAGACATCGATAATCACAACATTAAGCACAAACTATCATTAGTAAACAACAACAACAACATTGTGTCTTGTGGCAATAAAGCAATTTTATTAGAAAAAAATGAGAAAATGTCACACCTAAATAAAACAAAACAAAGTAAAATATATAAGAAAATTTAAAATAATCAAGAAAGATTCAAAAGTACTAACAATAATGTAAAATTAAAAAAATCTAAAAACTAAAAATTTGTAAAATAAATAACTTGTAAAATAAAAAATGTGAAAAAAAAGTAGAAAAATTAAGAAGCCATATGGATTGTTAGCACAGATGGACATCTTCCCCATGAATAAGTTGGAAGNAAAACAAAAAGTAGAAAAATTAAGAAGCCATATGGATTGTTAGCACAGATGGCCATCTTCCCCATGAATAAGTTGGAAGGAGGAGATTTGAAAAATAGAACATGGTTGTTCATCCATCAAGGTGGTAATTGCACTGGCTTATCTTGGCTCTAGGAAAGGTTTTACTTGTTGGATGTTGACCAACTACTTTTTATATTGGCTTTCAGGCTTGTAGATCAACATGGTCCTAGAGGAAAATTTTTGATCAATTATATAAGGTCCCTTTGATAATGTTTGGGATTTTTCTTTCTGAGTAACATGTGTGGGGTTCTAATAGAGAACCTTGTCTATTGGTTGAAGTTTTACTTTCTTGATTTTGAAGTTATGACATTGCTTGTTGAATGCCTTGTGCACCTCATTCAAAGATAGGGCCATGAATTGATTTTCATCTAACACATTTAGGTTGATCAATATTTATTTTTGTGCTAGACTTAGGTCAATATTTAGATCACAGGCTATTAAGAGTGTACAAAGTTCAAATTGAATCGAGAGCGTTAGAAGTTTTCTATACACCAACTCATAGGGAGAGTAGCTAATAGGAAGTTTCCGTGTTGAGTGCTAAGTCCAGAGGTCATCGTTGAGTTTTGTACTCCAATCTTTCCTATATTTTTTAATGATCCATGTTATTATATTTGCTAATTCATATTCACATTCCTTGGTCTAGATGAGAGGTGCATATTTCTTTTTAAGTTCTATTAATGATTTTGTGACCTTAGAAAAATTCTCTATAAATCACTAATAGTAGCTAGTGTGTCCAAGGGATAACTGAACATCTTTAATAGTATTTAGTTGGCATGCTAGTCCTTCGATGAACCTTGTCTTTTCTAGATCTACCTTAATCCCTTATTGCAAAATTCGATGTCCTAGAATAGTGCCTTCTTGGACCATGAGCTAGCTCTTTTCCCAATTAAGCTGCAGGTTTGTTTCAACACATCTCTTCAATAATTCCTCAAGGTGGTCCAAAGCTTGCTCAAACATAGCTCTATAGGTTGAAAACTCATCCATGAAAACTTCCACATCACTACCGATCTACTGTTGGAAAATACTAAGGGCCAAGCATTGAAATGTTGTAGGGGCATTACATAGACCAAATTGCATCTTACAATATACAAAAGTCCCCAAAGAATTCATGAACATTGTTTTGACCTAATCTTTTAATGTAATTTGGATTTGGTTATAGCCATTATAACCATCTAAGAAGCTATAATAATAATTCCCAAATATGATGTCCAACACTTGATCCAAAAATGATAATGGGAAGTGATTTTAAATGTTGCCATATTTAACAACTTGAAGTTGATGCAGACTTTCCATTTGCCACTTTTATTTGGTACAAATATGAGTGGGCTAGCCCACTCACTATGTTCAATGGGATAGATGAACCTTGCCTTGATGAGTTGTTCAATTTCCTCCTTGATGATCTACTTTAATTTGGGATTTAGCCACCTTTGTGGCTACCTACTAGGCTTCATGGTCAAGTTAGTGTAAATGTAATGCTAGCATATCCTTAGATCAATTTCTATTAGCTTAGGATATGATCAAGCAAAGGCTATGGGCCATTTATTAACTACCATTAACAACTTTTCCTCTTATTTAGGAGCAAGTTTGGCATTAATTATGATTAGTTTACCATTGTTTAAAAATTCATATTCCATGCCAACCAGTAAAGTTTTTAGCTCTAGGGGCTCCTACTTGAAGTTATCAGGGATTTTCAACTCTCCCCAACAAGTATCATCATCTTCATTATAGATTTGGAAATGAACTTGTTCAAGTTTGTCCATGCCTTCCACATAAGTGCATGTTAGGCTCTTAGTTTGTTCTATGCATAATGTGCTACTATTAGAGTCAGCTATCAGCCACTCGATGCCCTCCTATTTTATGGTTGCTACATATAGACACCTTTGAATAGTGATTTCTTATGCACACTAATTGCATGCTTTAATGTGTGTACTTTTGATAGACCAAATATTTTGCACACAATTGCATCCATTATTGCTATACGCGATGTATGGAATATGCTTCATCTTTATCTTGCCCAATTTATTTTCTTTGGATATTTTCAAACAGAGGTCCCTTATGCCCATACGTGTGTCAACCATGCTTAACCAAGATCTTCCCATAATGAAGGAGAATTTAATTTTGTAGTTTTCAACCTTGATCACTAGAAAATCAGCAGGATAGGACCACCTACAAATTGTTGTTACAATGTCCTCTACTAATCCTAGAGGGACAATAATTGACAAATATATCAATCCTAGATGGTTGTTTCTCTTCTTGAGAGGTGGTAGGTTCTAGGCCTTATACATGTCATGGGAGATGATATTAACTCTGGAACTTAAGTCAAGAAGAGCCTTGCATGGCTCATGTCCAGTGATTTGTAGGTAAATGAGTGGACTTTCTAGGTCAAATATTTTCATGGGAAGATTGCAAACCTTGATCCAGTTAGAAACACTATGAGTTAGTATTATAGTATGAATCTAAGGCAACACTTGGTTTGAAGGACACTCAAAGGTATTTGATGTAGAGGATGAGGGTATTGGAGATGTAGGATAATTAGTTGCACTAGGTTGTGAGGGTTGGAGAGGACTATCAGGTTGGAAAAAGGATATTTTTCTGGATTGATTGTCTAAACCATTCTACTGGAAATTTAGTTGTGTATGTACAAACCTCATAGCATTTCGTTGTTGCAGCTATGAAGGAATCTAACCCTACATGGATGGAGTAGGAGCTAACTAGGTTGAAGGTTGAGGTATGTGTGTAGACAAATGCAGAGGGTTGTATGGATATGGGTTTTTCCTTAAGCAGATGATGAATGTGTTCGCTTGTACTCTAGAGGTTAATAGTAATGTTCAAATGAGGTATGACTTGCAGAACATTTTGGGGATATGGGTTGTTGAACATAGTACCCATATGGATCTGGTTATCTATAAGGGCACTACTACCTTGGTGGTGGCATTTTCCATAGTTGTGGTTGGTATCACTATTGATATTATTCATAAGGTTGTGAAGCAGCTCCACTTGGGTAGTAAGCTTGTTGTTGTCAGTGGAATTTCCTTGGATTACCTTGAGGATAAAGCAATCGTCTAGGTGCTTGCCTATGTGCTAGTTAAGGATTTAATGCATACATCCCAAACTCTTGTAAGTGTGACACCATAGGACAACATTTATTTGAATGTTCATATTAATAAATGTCACAATTAGTTTCATCATCAAAGTTGGTTTCCACAACTTCCTCTATGGCTGCATCTTTTCCCTTATCTCTTTGGTAGGCATGTTTAGCTTCTTTTCGCCTCCTATAGTTATGATTACTATTTTGCTCTTTGGATTCTTTAGCGATCTTCATTGTAGCTTGAAATGTTTCATCCAAAGAGTCCCATAATTTATCAAGCTTTATTGAAATATCAGAAATAGATTTTTGGATGCGCAAGTATTTTTTGTTCACCACTTCATCAAGTGGTGACTCCTCCTCATCACAAAATCGAACCTCCCATTTTTTGATGGAAGAATCCCTATTATACTCTTTTGCAATTTCCCTTTTTCATAGCTGACCTTCTTCTTTTGCAACTTGCTTAATTAACCTTTGGATCTGATGAGCTCTCAATTTAGACAATCTTCCTTGGGCATACACCCCAAGGGTTCTTCTAGTTTTTGCT
>MNCI01028043.1:847107-882958 GCA_015680685.1 Gnetum montanum | reverse complement strand
ATTTATGAATAGTGGATCATAGGTTTAGAGTTGCACCCTAATCATCAATAATAGGGGGTGGAGAATCTTCATGTTGAGAAGCTTCAAAGGAAGGATTCTCATTGTCATCTTAATTTAGTAGGAACAAGGGATTAGTGTAACGTTGATTTTGTAGCTTCATGGAGCTTCTCTTGAGTTTGATCTCACTTGCATTGTGTTTCAATGGAATAGTAGTTTCGACTGTCATAACCATCCACAATGTATTTTTCATGAAGATCTAGAATGCCCAACTTCTTACAAGTTTTAAGCAACATCCCTATCATAGATTGATTGGGGAGAAAGATAATGTTTCCTTTCGTATCACACCATCATAGCTATTCATCTTGATGTAGGATGAAGGTGAAGTCCAGTACATACTCATTTGGATGAGTATATATCACTTTGCATTCTTGTGGAACCAGTGGTTTGACATATTTACCTTTGTGAAAAGAAGAAGACATTTTGCGAAAAAAATAAAATTATCAGTGTGCTTAGTAGTTTATATGTCATTGAGAGTGATGTTGACCTTGAGTTCACCTAACAATATGAATAATATTCGCTACTCCTAGATAACATGCATTTCAACAAACAAAGTCCCTAGCAACAATGCCAATGATGAGCAACTAGGTACCCCTATGCCCAACCATACGAATCACAAGTGTTTATGTGTGATTTGGTCAAATTCCATGAACTTTGTAGTTTCTAGTGCACTAGTATTATAGGAAGTGAATCTTTGCCTAAAGGTCCATCATTGTCTTCCCAATTACACTTGTGAAGTACACTAGTATGGTTAAGTGTAACTGAGGAATTTTATTTTTATCATTTTGTATTTTATTGTTTGATATTCAAATGAAGATAAAAGTAATTGGATTAACTAATTAACTAGTGTCTAACTAGTCTAAATATAAGCATTTAGTTCCACATTTCATACACATCCTAAACCCACATGTTCACTGTTGGGTTATTAAGCACTACTCTACTAGGCATACCAAGCAATAACACTATTGGGATTACCAAGTGAATATGTGTTATGCTTCAAGTAGTCATATTTATGTGTTTAATCTATCTTGCTCAATTACTTCATTAACTTAATTACTAGAAAATATTTAATAAATAATTGAAAAAATTTAATAAATAATCAAAAATATTACATGCATAAATAAAATATTTAATCTATCTAGAATTCTGTAAGGTTTATCAAAAAATTTGTCTTTATTGCTGCATACATTGGCATGCTCAGGTACAAAAATGCTTGAATAAAGATCTATACATTCAATGACTCTTGCTACAGGCACTTAGGAGAAAAATTCTAACTTTCAAATGAACAAATTGTAAGAGCTTCGTTGCTAATAAAATCTCAGTTTTCATAAATGCAACTAGTGGATGCATATTTATGGGTTAATATAGACACTATGTCAAGGAGGCCTTGTTGATGCATGATGATATGCATCGGCAAGGCCTTGTTGACATAGTGTCTATATTCAAATATAAATATGCATCCACCTTATCTATGTAGCTAATAGAACTACAACTCATCAAAAAGGAATAGTTTTTAATCTATGGGAGCATTATTATATCTCCAAAGATGGATTAGTCTTAGAGTGTTAATGTAAACTCATTGAATGTGGCTGGTTTTGATTTGGACTAAGGATAAACTCTATCAGGTCATTTAACCACAAATTCCATAAGGGAATTCATGTGACTAGGATTGGGAACTCCATTCCACTCTCTCTATCATTCATTAATGCTACCATAACTCACCTCACTGTCAGTTGTCCATGTTTTCATGAAATGTCTTAGTTTGATGTGTTGCAATTCTTAGATAGATTCTTTGGGTTTCATCCTTAACTTTTCATAACATTAATCAACTATGGGGCCCAAGGACTTCTTAATTGAGGTTACACAAGGGCAACAAGAGCATGTGCCACAATGGGGAGGACCAACTTGCATATCTTGTGGTTTGGTTAGTTAAGTTTCTTACCCTTAGATGTTAATGTAATCAAATCTTTCATGTGCTCCATCATGCATCCAACTATGTGCTCCTTAAGGCATTTTTCTTCATAAAATCTCATTCTCCAATCATTTCTCAATTTTTTGAACTTCAAAAGCCTCTTTGAATATTTTCATCATGTTCATGACTTTTTGGGCTTCCATTTGACCCTCATTTCACACAAAAACTCCTTATTTTTTATTATTTTTGACAAAGTCAATGGTGGTCAATAGTCATCTTGATGATGCCTCATCACCTAGGCCCCATTGACATAGCACAAAAATTCTATAAATACTACCTAACACATAGGAAATTTTGTCATTTGGTTCAAAATAGGAGGGCATTTTTTGTAATTTTTCAGATCCCAAAATCTTCCAGAGCCCATAACTTTCACACCAGTTTTTCAAATCACTCTATTCTTCAATCCTATAACTACTGGAGGTAAGTTCTTAGTCGTGGGGGTCACAAACCTTAAGGTTTCTGATGAAAATTTTTCAATATTTTTCTAACTTCCCCAAAGGATTAAAATATAGAATAATATTAAACCATCAATTTTTAGAGTTCAATCCTTCCAACAAACTCTGGTAAATCTAAAATTACTTATTAATATTAAAATAAGAATAAAATAATAATTAAAATGATCAAATCGACCATGATCACAACTTAACCAAGTGTAACTTTCCTAAAGAGATAAGATATCCCAATTATTTTAAGTTATATATTAAATGCTAACCCTTGGTCATGTTGTGATTACAGATCACACCAAGACCTAAATGGCCATAGGAAGGAGAACCATCCCAACAAAAGGACAAATGACCTAGAACTAGAAGGGAGAAATAGTAAGAAGCCCAAGAGTAGCAAAAAATCATGCAATGGGACGTCTTTGAGAGGAGCCCAAATTGGAATCTATCCAATAGATTTCCAAAGAAGAGACTCTAACTTAACAATCTCATTAAGGAGAGGCATAAGTGCCTGTACCAAGAATTAAGGTCATATTGACATAAGCCTACCTTGATACGATCAAGCCTTATGATGTCCAACACTTAGTTCTCCAAGAATTAAACTTTGGGCCACTATGAGAATCAGGGACATTTCTCTTCTTTGATAGTAGAAAGGTAAAAGCCACTATGAGAATCAAGGACATTTAGATGTCCTACTTGGTAGAAGCTATTGCATAGGATCTTAGTACACTTAATTCTAGAATCCATCTAAAAGAGATCTCCATGTAAGAAGACCCAAAAGAAAAAAAAGGAGTGGACCAAGTGGTGTTATGTGGTTGACTGCAAGGAGCTTGACATGCTCACACTAGCAGAGTGCATATTCTTCAAGATAGCAGCTTATCACCTTAATCCAATAGTGAGGCCCAACAAGGTGACTACTTACTTTTCCTTTGTATGTGTTACTTTAAGTGGGAAATTCCCTGCAAACATTTCATAGCTAATCTATCCAGAGATAGAAAGGCACTTTAAAGAAAATGAATGTAAAAGGAAAACTTTACCCTTTCCATGTCTTATTAGAAAACTCTCTAAAAGGGTAGGGATAGTTTGCTATGAAAATGACATAATTAGATATACTTCCATTGCCTCCTATCCTAAAATGATGAAAGATAAGACTCTTGACATGTCCAAGTAAGAGGATTAGCAACCACAACCTCCACCACCCACTTAGGAAACAATGTCAGAGGCCCACACTACCATTGAGCAGCTACGTGAAATCTAAGAGCAACTCTTGCATGAGTAGGAGTAGCAAGTAGGAACAAGTGGTGGGGATCCATCTATGTACCATTCTACAATGATTCACCTCAACTAAGTGGCTCAAACAATCATTTAGATGAAAGGAGGTGGGCCATTATTCTTAGCCCAAAGAATGTAGTTTCCCATGAGGTCAAATCCTTTTATCTAAGAGGTAATGGTATCTCTCTCGCAATAATAGTAATTCCCAGAAATATTTGGAAATGTCACTACCTTTTTGATGCACTTGGAGGAGGACGAGGGTGCAACTTTCTTGGTGATGTAGCTCCAAGGGTAGGCGACAGCCATGGAAGTGGCTAATCAAATTACCAAAGCATTGAATGCACCTACAACATCTATACTAGATGTTTCTACACTCAAAGATGTGCAAATGTCCGTAGGAACTATTAGCAGCTGATTTAGTATAGCCCAAAATTAGAAGTTCTTAGACTGACTAGTGGGAACCAAGCAACCAATTCTAGATATCTTTGATTTTTTGGATAACATCATTAAAATCCAGTTAAAGCTTCTTAAAGAAAAGGGCAAATGCATCATTTTGAAAGGGCAACTTGAAACAACTCAAGCACAAAACCAATGCTTGACCATGGAGGTTTCTAAATTAAGAGCCCACCTTAATGATTCTACACTCCTCAACTTTGCACTGATAAGACATGAATCTTTCCAATAGTTTCAAGATAGACTTAAATAGGTTGAGGCGAGGATGGTAATGGTCATCTTTCACTAGTCCATGGCAAAGGATGAGACATATTTAGTTGAAAAGGACTTAGTCTAGATGCACCTAGAGAATGAGACGTTGACTACAGAGAATCATTGCCTGTGGAATGTTGATGTGTAGAAACACTAGATGTAAGAATTCATCTATTAACATTAGGAGCTAAAACACCATAACTTTCAGGGCTCTCATGATTCCGTAGAGTCTTGAAATTTGGGGAAGGATCCCTGCAAGTATGGTGTCGTGCTGAACCATGCAGATAACATGGCACCCCAGAAGTCCTAACACATGTAAAGCTACTTCTGGTCCTACCATCCATTCTCTGTAGCATAGTCAGCATAGCACCCAACCACAGGATCAGTTTGCATGAAAGGAGCAATAGTGGTAGACCGTATAGTCAAGTAAGTTTTCTATCTCCTGGGTTGATGGTCTTGCTACACCCTCTAGCTTGCCCAGCTTGACACTTGACTCGACTGATGGTCTACCCAGGGACCATGCTTGCAATTGCCAAAAGTGTTTTGGATGAGTGAAACAGTTTGGCAAGTTTTCTAACTACAGGAAGCTGCCATGCTATGCTATGCTGCATAGCATAACAGGCCTTGAAGAGACTGAACATGCACCAAAGATGCAGTTGCCAATAACTTGGTCCCTAGGGTACCTTACCCTGTCTCATCCTTGAAGCATGAACAACATGATGTAACAAAAATGTGGCAAATTTTCTCAAAAGTATTCTTCATTTGAGTGCTACGCTACATAGCATAGCACAGTGTAGTGGGGTTCTGTGGTGGAAATGCTTCCACATAGACTGATTTTGGCAAAGTGAACATATTTTCCCCTACATTAACCATCAAGCATGCTTATTTTTCCATCATGCCAAGACATGATCATCATTCTATGAAAAAATGTTTGCAAAGTTAATCAAAATTCAAGCCAAACTGGGTGCTATGCTGTGCTACGCTACGTAGTATAGCATAGCATAGTAAGGTCAGAACACACAAAGGTCCCCTCCCAAGTGGTCTCTAGCAGAGGGATTGCACTTGGCCACATTCAGAACTTTGAGAGTACCTGTACCACTTTACCCCTGGGTTCCAAGAAAAGTTTTTTGATAAAGCATTATAAATCAAGTAAAGATGCATGTTGCACTAGCTGCTATGCTATGCTACACTATGGAGCGTAACATAGCGTAGCAAGAACACAAAGCATAAAAGTGTCCCAAGGATGAACTTCACAGGTCCCATGACCATTCATCATGAAAAATAGAGTTGCAGTCACTTGTCTAACCAAGCCTCATACAAGTATTTTCATATTTCAGGTAAGATCTCTATCAAGACTAGAGACTATGCTACGCAGTGTAGCATAGCGTAGCATGCAAGTGTTTATGCTATGCTGATACGTTAGGTAGTGTAAATAGTGTAACCCTCATGTAGAAGCATTAGGACATCTCCAGTTAGCTCCAGAACTTGTTGGTAGTGGTCACTCTTGTCCCAACATTTCTTCAATAGATAGAATCAGCAAGTTTGCTTTGTTTTGCACCCCCTTGATTATCCCCAAAGTTGTCTCTATGCTTGACCCTACTTACAAAAGTACGGAAGATGTATTCTTGGAGCACAGGCTCCACATTGTTGGCATTCTTTGTAACAAACATGGTAGTTCACTGGACTTTGGCACATGCAGCTTGAATGGTTTGGTCACAGTGTAATAAGTTTCACATTCAGCATCACACAACAGCATGCCATAGTCAAGTTTGCACTCTATGGAACCCATGACACATGGCATCCAAACCATCTTTCTCTCCCACCTTTGGCTCTATAAATACCCTGATGAACAACGTAAAAAGGGTTGGCTTTCAACATTTTTTGACATTTTGGCTTTCTTGCAACTGGCATTTTGGCTTTTTAACGATTAGCTTTGGTAAGGAGACTACCAAGCAAAGGATTCCTATTAGCAAGCTGTTGATAGCAATTCAAGGGAATGTGACCATACCACTTCATTGCAAGTTGTGCTTGTCCACACTACACTTCAATTTTACATCTTCTTCAGCTAAACAGAGATCAAATCCCCAATCTTGGGGTGGTGCACTTTCTCACTCAAGCTTGTTTCGTTCTATTTTGCTATTATCATATTTTGCATTATTGTTTATCAGTTTACACCTATCGCTTAAGTTACACGTGTCATCTTTAAAATAACTATTACGAAAGGTTATTGTACATCAGTTAAGTCCCTATCTAATTGACCAGACCATTTAGGGTACCCCACTTCCATTTTTCTCTGGCTTGGCCCTTGCATGAATTTGGGGTTAGGCTGTATTCCCAGTGACCTCTCGGTGTTCCAGCCATTGATATTTTTGATCGCTACAATTTTTGGCACTAGAAGGAGGACCTTCTGCTACCCTTCCATGTATCATAAGTAGTCTTGTGTGTTGTCTATACCCCATCACTAGCAACTTGTTAGCATAGATGTGACACCCATATGGTTGTCTACACACTGGGTGGTATAGACTGGTCGCCTCGACGGTTCCTCTAGAACCTTGTAAGAAAAAAATCCTTGAAGTCACCACTGTTCTACATTTCCATGCCTACCTCGCCATGGCATCTACGTTCAGTATAGCGTAGTGGCCCTATTTATGTAGCCATTGCTAAACTATCTGCAGTGTTATGCTACCTACTGCACCACACCATCTACAGTGTTACATCCTATCATGTTACGCTACCTATTGTGATATGCTAATCATTCCCTAGTGTATCCTCTTTTGACCTCCTCTCTTACAATTTCTTCATAACAAAAGAAAATGAATCTTGTTACCACAATAACTCTCACCTTGGACCTAGAGATACCTTACTCTGTCCAGCATGCAATAGGTCCTGAGTGACTGCCCAGCCTAGTGCTGGTATAGCGATAGTCTCTTAGGCTATGATAGCTATCACTCGATCATTTGGCATAAGATGCAGAGTGATACGATTTCCTCTATGAGAAAGTTCAAGTAAATTTACCCTTAGATCGCCTGGAAGTTGAAGATAAATGTAACTTCAAGTTCCTCCACTAGAATGGAAGGGAGTTCATCCCTGCTCCTGATGTCACCATCTCACTGACTGAAGCGTATCAATGGGTGCTAAACCAACTAATGTGAGTGAGTAGGTCAAGAGAATGGAACACAGCATCCCACTATGATGAGGTGTTTCCGGATGGGCAGGAGGAGTTGGACTCCCACTCTGAAGGTGGTGGCCACATCTACACCACAGCTATCCCTTCCACTACTATCTTCCAATCAAAATAGCTCTTCTCTTCTTATCCCTTCATGGTTTCCCCAATCCTACTGCAGCCAACACCCTCTTCAGTAATGGGTAGCCATACAATGTTTTCAACCTATCAACACATAGGCCCTTCAACTTCATTGCTAGTCATCCTCCCTTCCTAATATTTTCTGGTAGCATACTCAACATTAGTTGTGGCTATGCTGCCATATGTGCACATTGTGCCTATGTCAGAATCGTATGTGAGTTTTGCTCCTACTCCCTCATCTACACCTGTCCCACCACCAGTAGCAGACCCACTCTCAACGCTGTGGTGGATGCCAGCTGCTTCTCTCCCTAGTATGCAACCCTCTTAGATGTCATATTACATCCAATCTCAAGCATGCCAAGTTCTACAAGTGATGCAATAAAACATAAGGCTATGGACCGCCTTGCCAACCTGGCAAGTAGCCAACCCTACAACACCACCAATGGTTGTCACCCCAACATCACTACCCACTGGGTGGTGGATCGCCTAGGCAACACCACTTGCTGAAGCAGCCCTAACGGTGCCTCCCATGGGATAGGTTGCTGCCCCAATAGCATCACCCATGATGGCTACTCCCGTAGCCCCAAAACCATCTGCAACATCTCCGAGTCTGGATCAATCATTTCAACTCATCCAGACCCTCACCGAAGAGATCAAATGACTTAAGGCCACTGATTCCAAGACCTTTCAAGTCATAGAATTTTACCATGACAACCCTATTAGCCCAATTGTCCCTATGATTATGTTGCCCCCTAGGGTGCCACTCTCCCAATTTACAAAATACAATGGGAAGGGTGATCCCAATGCACATTTAGTAACCTTTAGGTCTAAATTTCTATTGCTACAACCATGGCCTCACATCATCATTTGTGTCTTTTCCATGTCCCTAATAGGCAAAGCTTTAGAATAGTATTGTGCACTCCCACGCACCTCCATCTCAACCTTGGAGGAGTTGTTTAGTTAGTCTTTAACCTACTTCAAATACAACCTAAAACTGGAGGTTGTAGCAACCAAAAATGTCTGCGGCTAGAAAAAATGCCGAGGGGTTTTCGGTCATTGATAGTCTCAAACCCATTTCTATGGGAGGGCTATGCTGGATGGGACAGAAATGGGGTGCCTTGAATGGTCTAGTCAATCAGACAGGGACTTAGTAGGTGTTAATAT
This sequence comes from Gnetum montanum, assembly GCA_015680685.1. NCBI lineage: Eukaryota > Viridiplantae > Streptophyta > Gnetopsida > Gnetales > Gnetaceae > Gnetum > Gnetum montanum. Next base: position 874,044 of record MNCI01028043.1, on the reverse strand, counting down.
AACCTTTTGCAACATGTTATTTGAAAACGAAACTGATAGCATGAAGTGATGTTTAAATGTAATAGAAGTAGAAAATAGTGTAAAATGAAACAATAATCAAGAGACAAAGTAAAATGCAGTTAGAAAAATGCACTGCTTCGAAGCTACAACTTCGCTTTGTCAAGATGGATACAATCAATTGCATAGCAGTAGGAAGTGCAAAGATCCCGAGGGTAACCAAGAAGTGTAGAGCGAGATGGTTGTGTGCTTGAACGTGGACTCAACCATTAAAAATGAAGAGTGCTACCAAGGTGGTAGAAAAGAGTAGAATGAAATGCCAACTGAGAATGCTAATTTTTTACAATGTCAAAACAGGAAGCTTAGAATGCTCCAGGTTACGGTGCTATCTTGCTTGCTTGTCAACCAACAAAATTGTTAGCTGACTAAATTACTCAGAAAATTGGGACCCAGACCTTGATGTTCATTGGGATATTTATAGGGCCAAGGATGCACAAAAGATGCAGTTTGGATGCCACGTGCCTTCGGCCTATGCTGATTTGTCTATGCTACACGTTCTTGCATTACCGTTGGGCGAGCCTGCCATATCGTAATTACAAACCTACCACGTCATAATTATGCTATCAGAGCAACAGTGTAATTAGGTGAGGTGCATTAATGTTGTGTAACTGCTCACCATGTCTCTCCATGCTTTGTAGCATAGCCCTTGGTGTAGTGTAGCATCTTTTCATGTTGTGCTACACTACATAGCATAGCGTAGCATAACCGTCAGTTTGAGCAAAAATCTACATTATGTCTCGTTGCATGTGTTGGGAACCTTCACAGTGTTGTGACTGTTGGTTGCATATTTGCTATGCTATGCTATGCTATGTACTTATCATAGCATAGCAGTTATCCTTAGTCGCAAAAACATCGCCAATCTACAAACTTTTCCTTTTGCATTGCGAAACTTGTGAACTTGCTGATCCCACCCTTTGAGATGCCTTCTATCACTTCCAAAAAATTGCTACGCCTCGCTACACCATGTAGCTTAGTGTAGCGTAGCAGCAACCATGTCCTGATTTTGGCCAAGTTTGGCACTTTCTAATGGAAGGAGACATTGTCGAAGGACTTGAAGTCAGGCGAGGGCACTGACTATCTAGCTTTTTCTACACTACGCTACATTGTGTAGCACACCATAGCATAGTACTGTGCTTCTGCAATCGTCTTCTAAAGTTTGCTACACTACACGGCATAACGTAGCGATTCCTTGACTTAGAAAACTTGCTGAAGTGGATAGTCTGAAAATCAGAGCATCCATCTCCTAAAGAACTACCGTAACACTAAGCGAATTGCAAAGACCTGGTGAAGTAAGGATGTCTTCAAATTTTGGGATGTTTCATTGGCCCCTCTTTGTCGACATCTAGAGGATGGGCTCGAGAGACGTTGACAAAGAAAATGAAACATCATGGAAGACATGACACTGATGTTGTCGCTCGGTGATTGCTGGGATGTCACTTGGCTACACTTAAGAGTTTTGCATTGATTTTTTGCAGAGGTTCAGACAAAGGGAAAAGATGAGGTTTAGAAAAGTCCCTCATCAGAGTGCTCATGAGGGACTTGTTCACATTTTCATCTTTACTCTCGCTAACCTTCAACCTTTTGTAGGATAGGTGTTTTCTTCGCAGGATGAGTTGTGTTACATCCGCGAAGGGTTTTGACCTGCCTACAGATGCTTCCCATGTGGCAAGCTGTGTTATGCATGTCATGGAATTTGCACTCTGAAGTAGTCAAGCTAGTTGAGGCACTCACTTCATGATGCTATAGCACTTGCTACTATGGCTTGGACGTGTTTTTGACCACACCCTGTAAGCAGAACGGAGAGTGAAATAGCCACGATGTGAAGTGAGGGTAGAGGTCTTGCTTACCATAGACATTGTTGAAGCTCTTGGACATCTGTGCTAGTGCACGGTGTCCAAAGTAGGAAGGCCAGCAGCGGCCTTGGTAGCATTGGTGTGGAGGACCTGGCATCGAAGGTGCCAGGAGTTGCTATGAGTGCAGATGCTCTGGAATCCCTGCCAAAGGCATGCATTCTCAGTTCAGCTATGGGATCAGCTACCACATAGCTAAACTTTGTTTGACCCAAGGCATTGGTAGGGGGATGGAGGATGACAATATCATGGTTGGGCCACAATACTGCTGGAAATCCACTAGCGGGCATTGGCCCAGGAACTACTGTCAAGGTGGTGGGCCATGGCGATGGTAGGTCCAGAGGGCTAGTGTGATGTCATACGACATCTCTGGAGGGTCAGCACGATGCCAAGGGTGGCAGCATTGTGTGAATTCCAGATCGTGTTCCCAATGCATCGTGAACTACATTCTGGAGCTGCAACATCCCACTCCCCATGTCGGCACTTTGCACGCTCATTCGATGTGTATTTGGCGTAGATGCATGCTAGGAACATGACGTAAACCTAGTTAAAGGTCCTGGTAGACTTTGTACTAGTTTAAGGTCCCAGTGGACTGTTGTGTTGGTTTAAGGTCCCAACAAACTATACATGCCAGTTTTACATCGTAGCAGATGGTTGTTGCTAGTTTAACATCATAGTGGATGCTACTTATTGTTGTTTCCAGTATATCATCATAGGGGATGGTGCTCGATGCTGCTAGTTTAACGTCATTTCAGACACTGCTCGATGCTGCTAGTTTAACGTCATTACAGATGCTACTCGATGTCGCTAGTTTAACATCATTGCAGACGCTACTCGATTTCTTCTTACTTCAGATGTAGTACAGCTTGAGGTACGAGTGATTCACTGGGTTGACAAACTCGTTTCCATCCATGTCCGCCAGCTTGAAGGCTCCATTCCCAAAGACTTTAGTGACCATGTAAGGGCCTTTAGAGTTGGCTGAGAATTTTCTTACATGCTCACGGATAGCCTTGAGGATGAGGTCTCCCTTATGTACTGGTTGTCGATGCTGGTCTGCATGGTGCTTTTGTTGTTGCTTGTTCTAGTAGTGCTCTATGCGGCTCAGCGTCTGTGCGTGCTCCTCCTCTATTGAGTCGAGGTCGATGATCTACGACTCGTTGTTCTAGGCTTTGCTCATAACATCCAAAAGGATCATCTGGAGTGATGGTACTTGCAACTCAAGAGGTAACACAGCTTCAGATCCATAAACAAGGATGTAAGGAGTCTTAGTTGTCATAGTTCTGCATGTCATTCTGTAGGCCCATAGAACGTAGAGGATTTGCTCATGCCACCACCTCTTGCTATTGCTAAGAATCCACCTCAGCAAGTTGATGATAGACTTATTTGTAGCCTCCGCTTGTTCGTTCACTTATGGGTAATACGGGGAGGAGAACGATTGCCTAATGCCTAGATTGCTGCAGAAGGTTTAGGTTTCTGTACTACTAAACTATGGCCCATTGTCAGTTACAATAGTCATTGGAAACCCAAACCTTGTCACGATGTTGTCTAGGATGAAGTGGAAGATTTGCTGAGACATCATTTTCCTCAAGGGAATGGCTTCCACCCACTTAGTAAAATACTCGGTGGCAGTGATAATGAAGCTATGCCCCATGGAGGACTTAGGTGTGATAGGTCCTATGAGGTCTAGTACCCATCATTGGAAAGGCCATGTGATTTGTGTTGGATGCAGGTCTGCAGGTGAGATGTGTATGAGATTTTCATATCTCTGGCACGTGTAACACGTCTTGACTTTCGACAAGCAGTCATGCTCCATGTGGGGGCAATAGTACCCTAGGCATTTGATTTTCGTAGCCATAGCCCTAGGTGCTATGTGTCCATCACACAACCCTTCATGTACTTCATTAACTACCTTCTGCACCTACTCCCCACCCACGCATGCTAGCAATATCCAATCATAGGATTGTTGGCACAGGGCATCATTCCCCATGAGCATATATTGCCGGGTACACTTTTGAATCGCATCTCTCTAAGCAAATGTTAGTCCAATTAGGGGTTCACCATGTTGCAGGTAAGCTTTAATGTTAGCATACCACTCCTAGGTATCCGCAACACTAATAGAGGCCACATGTCCCATTTGAGTGATAGGCTCAATACATTCGACAATCAAAGTCGGAAAACTTGCAAATGAGTGTGGTGGAATTCTTAATGCAAGGGTGGCTAAGGCATCTGCCATGGTGTTCTCGTTGCATGACACATGTTGCACATCTATGGTTACAAATCTCTTAAGCATGCTTTTTACTAGGTTGCAGTAGGGTTGTAGGTGCGTAGCTTTGTAGGCATAAACCTCGGTGATTCAATTCACAAGTAGTTGCGAATCACCGTGGATTGCTAAGTGTTGTATGCATAGTGCTTGGGCAGCTAAGAGGCCTATGAGTAGCCCCTCATACTTTGCCACATTGTTGGTACAAGGGAACACAAAATGATATGAAAATGGATGCATTTCCCTAGAGGGAAACATAATGATAGCACCTACGCTACCTCCTCACGCAGTTGAGGCACCGTCAAAGTGTAGAGTAGCTTCTAGGTGCGATGGAATGATGTTGATAGTGCCAACATGCTCGTCTAGGAACTCTAGATCTATGTTTGCATGGTCATCAACAGGTGAGGCCGTAAGTTCCATTGCTATGGCTTGAGCCTTAGTCGACAACTAGCTTACATAGTGTAGGTCTAACTCCGTGGTTATTGCTTTCCACCAAGCTATCCTGCTGCTTTCATACAAGTTGTTAGTGATAGCCCAGAGTATGTTGCTTTTACAAATGATGTTGACTACACTGCGAACTAGATAGTGCCTCCATTTTTTAATGCAAACACTAATGAAAGGCAATGCCTCTCTACTTTGTTGTATTTCATCTCATACGCTATCAATGCATCACTCAGATAATACACTGGTATCTCAAATCCGCCGTCTCATTTTTGACATAGCAATGCTGTGATGGATGTGTCGAAGATGGAAAGGTAGATGAAGAAAGGTGTATCCCTTAGTGGTGGATGCACAGTTAGGAGGTGTGAAAGATCTTCCTTCAAGTCATCAAAGGCTCGTTGACATTGGGTTCTCCACTCAAACTTAACCCCTTTTTTTAGAAGATGTTGCATGGGATGTAAATTGTCAGTCAACTTGGCTATAAACCTTTGGATGAATTGTACCCTACCTTGCAAGACACGTAACTCCTTAAGGTTTGTAGGAGGTGCCAGGTTGACGATGGCCTTGACTTTTTCAAGGTTCACCCTTACTCCGGCCTTCAATACTACGAACCATAACATGCGTCCGATTTTCACACCGAAGACACACTTCTTATGATTAAGGCGTAGATCATGCATTTGGCAACACTTAAGGACTACCCCTAGATTACATGGGTGATCAACTGCCTCCTTGGACTTGATTGCTATATCATCCACATTGTCATTTAACGTTTCTAGGATGTAGTTTCTAAAGATGTAGTCATGGCTCGCTGGTAGGTTGCTCCAGCGTTCTTGAGCCCAAAGGCATCATGGTGTAATAGAAGGTCCCCCATGGGGTCATGAAGGTTGTTGTTAGCTGATGCTCTAGGTTGATGTGAATTTGGTTGTAACCAAAAAATCCATCCATGAAGGACAACAGAGCATGACCAGCCGTAGTGTCAATGAGTTGATCGATGCTTGGAAGTGGAAAATCATCTTTGATCATCACCTTGTTCAGATCCTAAAAGTCTATATAGATTCATATTCCTCCCATTTTCCTAGAAACTATGATGATGTTGGACACCCATTCTGAGTAACCAATTGCATGGATGAAACCAGTTTGGTATAGCTTGATGATTTCGTCCCTCACGGCTAGTGCAATTTTTGGTTTGACTTTACAGGTCTTTTGCTTGACTACCTTCATGCATGGGTCTAGGACAATATTGTGCTATATTAGCCTTGGATCTAAACTTGGCATGTGGCTATATGACCATGTGAAGAATTTGATGTTATCTTGCAGAATCTTGGCTATATTTTCGTGCGTCTACACATCTAGGAGGGAGCTAAGCTTTAACGTTCTTACTTCTCCCTTGGACGTGGTTACAAACGTCTCAACGAGAGGGTCCTTAGTTACATCCATGGCCTCTAAATATAGGGTTCAAATCAGATGCTCAAGCCAGTCTAGGGATGTTTCTAAGGATGCTATGGTGCTAGCTGTGGTTGACCCCCAGTCGATTAGGTTTGGGTTCAGTTGTCTTGCAAGCTTTCCATGTGGACCTACTAGGGCTAAAGGCATGAAGAGATCGTGATGGATTTCCATTTTTTGCTTAATTTGTCAAAATGAGATGAAAGCCTGGTGAAGAGGCACCTATTGGTAGTAATCATATATAATGAAAACTTTCAAAGAAATGGCGATATGTGACTAGTGAAGTATGATATAAGGATTACTATTTTTCCAATTTAAAGTCATGGCAGACTATTATAGCATGGAGATGTAGAGTTGCTAAAAGGAAAAATGTAAAACTGTTGATATGAGCATGTGCAACTGCTAAAAAGAAAATGCAAAACTACTAATGCAAAAATGTGAGATTGCTAGTTTAGCATCATTGCGGACTGCGAACGTATAGCAGGTCAAAAATGCTAGTTTAAGGTCTTTTCGAACGACAAAAGTTGCTACTATGCTAGGATTGCTAGTTTAAGGTCTTTTCAAACTACGAACATTACAACTGCTTTGGAGTTACTAATTTAAAGTATTTTTAGAACAGTATAATCAAAAATATATATATTTTTTTATTTCTCGGGAAAGAAGTAGTTAACTTGAAGCATGTCAAGGTTTTAATGCCAACAGTTCTACGATGTTGTGGCGAGCATGCTACGCTGTACGGCGCACACAACATAAATGGAGAGAGAGAACATCAAGTTTTCCCTTTTTACCATTATAGCCATAAATAGGGATTAAACCTTGGTAATCTTGTCATTCTCACCATAAGAGCATAGAGCCCATATTCAGAGCACAAAGCGATTTCGGAGTGTAGAACAATTGTGCTAATAGCGACCAAGGCGATTTTCTACATATCAACAAGAAAACAAATTGCAAGTAGGGCAATGGCTCCAAAGAAGGAACGCATGAATTTGGCACTTGCAAAGGTCGAGGAGGTAAAGAAAACCCTAGGGCATGTGACAGAACCATGCGTCACGGTGCAAAAGGACATGCCATTGACCCGATAGGTTACTATGCTTCCTCTATTTTTCCACGATTCTGTTATCATTTTTTAGTTTTTTTGCTCTCTGCTTTCATTTTGCATCCAATTCTTAACCACTTTTTTTTTGTCATCATGTTGTTTTGGCCTTTGCATAGCCGCTATTGGCATTTTGGCCACGACAAGTGCATAAACATTATGTCATCATTGCATGCAAGGTGGCTTAAACCGCCACCTCCATGATTTTCATAACCGCAGGGGTTTGGGCAATTTAAGTTACTTGGCTTTTGAATGGCATGATGTAGGACCCTAAGGAGGGTTGGGTCATGCATGATGTGATAGCACGACATGTGTTCTGTAGGGGCATATTGTTAATCACCCTCTTAGGATTAATTGCTCTACTGCTACGCTAGGCTATTTTCACTATGCTAGCACTTTCATGTTCTTGCTACGCTATGTGCAGGAAGAGGGTTATGCTACACTATATGCATGAACTGATAGGTGTTGCTACGTTGCATGTGTATTGTACTTAGACATGATGCTAACACTTGTTGGTTGCATTATGCAAAATGGGGCTAAGGCTAATGCTGATTGTCTTGGAAATTCTTGGGGTCCCATGTCATGTGAGCAAACTTGTGGCCAATGCTCCTCCTCCCCAGATACGTGTGGGAGAGTGGGGGTCTATTCTAAAAAGGGGCACAGGACTTCCTACAATACCTCCTTGATCACTTCAGTGTGATTGTTTGTTCATCCCTAGAGGAGGAAGAGGCAGCCATCATAACCGAAACCATACTGTCTGGGACAAGTTGGGGCATCCTAAGGTTTCTGATGGATGGAGCAATCATGAGTAGGCAGGGAGAATGATATAGTCAATTCCCCATAGGATTAAGGTGCTTGGCTTGGATCTGGGACATGCCAAAGTATAGCTGCTACCATCATTACAACACATTATTCGTCACATGTTATATGGCGACGTGCTTCCAGAACCCACAGGGAACTATCTACTATGCTGGCGGGTGAGTTTTGCAGCCTTGTTCTGCTATGTTGTGTGATGCTAGCCATATTGGCCAAATGCTAATAGTATGTATTTTTTACCAAGTTCTACATCAACAATGATGGGGTTCATGACTGATCGGGTCTACTGGCTACAACACAGATAGCCCTACAGGAGTTCTCTTCTGCTGAGAACCTACAGGTGGGTGTGATTGGTCAATGCGGGGGTGAATACCGCACCTATCCGTACCTATTCCCCATTCCCTACTATTAGTGCAAGGGGTCTGATTGGCTGGATGAGGAGTGGAAAAAACCCTTTGAACCGATCACGGTTGAACAAGTTCTAGTTGACCTTTCGTCATTCCCGTTACTGTACAAACTCGGTAGGCCAAGTGGTAAGTGTTGCATGCCTAAGTGCCTTTACAATCTTTGGATTTTCTATGTTTTTATGATAAGAATTTTGCAAAAACTATTATAGGGGCAAAGAAGCCCTAGGAGGTGATGGTGGTGACCTCCGAGACACAAGGAGCAAACATCTACTTCAAATATGGTGAAGTAGATGCAAGCCAATGCAGGATAAATGGTATGGGCTCAAACTCCTTAGTCCAGAACATCCAAAAGACTAGGCTTATGGATCTATTCCTGGCCCTGAATCTAAGCGTTCCTTCCATCAAGATGCTTTCCCTGGTTGACTCATTTTCTAACAAGATGGGCCACTTCCATATGCGCATACAAGGTGTGTGGGTGGTCATTGAAATCAATGACCAGTTTTTTGCAGACTTATTCGGTGTCCCTGTCGAAGGAGTCCTCATAGGGTCGAAGGGAAAGAAGGAGTTGAGCCTTCAAAGGAAGGATATTCAGGAGTGGTTGGGGATTACCAAGGAGTGAAAAGGGCTTCCCATGGAGAAGCTTAAAAATGGGCCTACCAAGGAGATCTACCCTGTCTTCCATGCTCGTGCATTCCCCCAGCTACTTACCTAGGGGAAGGTCCTGGGGATTGAGCAGGCCTGGATAATGCGTGAGGTCATGGAAGAGGGGGCCCATTACAACTGGGCTAGCTTTCTATGTAAAGGCTTGCATACTAAAATCTTGGGACTTCATCAAAAATTGGAGTCTTGTTCCAATATACATTATGCCTTCTACATAGCCTTCCTGAAGCGCTTTGAAGAATTTCTGGTGGTTCATGAGAATGGGGCCTAGGTCATGTGAAATCGCAACCAAATTTTCAGATTTTGGATTCACCAAATCCTCTTGACCACCTGAGCCCAAGATCCCCAAGAAATAATTGGGAAGTCATTCTCTGTGACGACTAAGGATCGGGTGGCTCGTAATGTTCGTGGTCAAGAAAGCATAGGAGAGATGCCACCTACTGTAGCCAGTAGCGTGTCGTGGGGGGAATGTCTCATAGCTGAGACTGTGCCCAAAAAGTTGCAATGGAAGAGACCTCCCCCAGCCAAGGAAATCCTTTGCATGAAGGAAGAGGATGGGTAGAGACTGCATCTTAAACTATAGAGGATGCAACCCCCCATTGGTAAAGACTTTTGTCTAATGCATACTTTGTTATTGTCTACTACGCTAGGCGACGTAGCATATCATAGTTCCTACTTCAAGCTAACTTGTTTTGGACTAATGAAAACATGTTTCTTTGCTAGCAAAGGAAGACGAAGAAGAAGAAGAAGGTGATGAAGAGGTGCCACCCCTAAGACAGGGCTGACAAATAAAGACACAGAGACCCCAGTCTCAAAAGAAAGGGCCCTGATCAAGAAGGGAAGAACCCTTGTCACTAAGGTGGGAGCTCTTGTTATTAGGGATAATCCTCCTACTAACGAAGAGGAGCCTCCTTTGAATAAAAAAGATGCTAGTCTCCTAAAAGGAAAGGCACGAGCGCATGAGGAAGAGGTCCGTACAAACTTGGCAGGGACCTCTACCAAGCTTACCATCATCTTTTTACATCAGCAAGAAGGGGAACCACAATCGGATGCTGGTGAGTTTGGAAATATGTTTGCCTTTTCTTAGTCCATTTCAGTCATTGCTGATATGTTTAGTTATGTAACAAGCACTACTGTTGATGTTGCAGAACCCCCTTCAACTCGTGTGGAATCATGGACCGAGATCCCTGATAAGTTTACGTTCATGCAGGGGATTGTTGATGACATGATCAACCACCTTTAGTAGGTAGACCTTGATTCAGGTAAGTAGTAGTGTCAGGTGCTCTCATGTTGTTATGCTAGAGTTTCTTGAGTTTGCTAATTGAAAATACCAAAAAAAAAATTAGTACCACTTCCAGAAAACTTGTGAGCCTCCGAAGCAACCTCAAAAAGCCCACAATGGAGCAAGAAAAGTTCCCCAGGGGTCCACAGATGAGTACAGCAAGTCTCGACATCAAGAATCAATGGTTTCAAGCCCAAAAAGTGCAATTTTGGTCACACACACTTTGGTCACGCTACCAAGTGTATGACCAGCATGTGTACATCATGACCAAACTTTAGAGCCCCAAAATTATGTCTAAACAGGACGAAGTTAGGCACATAGATCCCCCTTGAGCATCATCAGAGTTCCCTGTAGCTCCCAGCATCCAGAACCTTCAAATTTGAGCTCAAAATCACATATTTTGAGCCACTTTCAGTTGGTCATGCTAAGGTCATGCTGCACAGTGTGACCAAACAAGAACAGCTCAATTCAGGCACCTCTGAGCAGAATTTTGACATGAATTCAACTCCTGGGAGCTAGGCAACAATTATACATGTTCACAAGCTCCTGAAAATCAAAATTTTGGTCTCAAACATGGTACTTTTAGTTGGTCATGTTGAGGTCATGTTGCACAACGTGACCACAACATGACCAAGAAAAAATAGGGCACATCCAGTAGTTTCAGGTCTAGTTTCAACATGAATGCAATCCCCAGGGGATAGGCAACAACTATACTAACTCTTAGGCTTCACAAAATTAATATTTGAGCTTCAAATGTGTCATTTTGACTTGGTCATGCAGAGGTCACGCTGCACAGCGTGACCAAACAAAAGATGACAAAAATCGTAGCAAAATGGAGTCAAATTTAGCATCCAGGCCACCCTGGATAGCAGGTAGTAGTTGAGCATCAACAAACAAGAATCAACATCCAAAAATTAGCTCAAAATAGGGCATAAACACCTAGTCATGCTGAGGTCATGCTGAGGTCATGCTGGGCAGCGTGACCACAACATGACCAACCAAAAGTATGCCAAAACAACCTCCAAATCAGCTCAAAATAGATGTGCAATTTCCTCTCAACCTCAGGCATGTAGATCCACTCAGAAAACAAGTCTCACAGGTCAAAAATGGGCTCAAAATGCATCATAAACATTTTACATGCTGATGGTCACGCTGGCACGTTGACGCCAGTGTATGCATAGCATAAACACTGGGATGCTGGATGCCATACGCTAACACCAAGACATGTTGTAGACATGCCAGAGCCATATCCACACACACTAGAGGCCTTGGCAAAGCAAAAATAGCATAGATCTACAGATCCAAAGGCCAAACGTCCAGATGCACTCTTGTACTTTAACATTCTTTGTACATTTTTTCATTTTTTAGCACATCACGCTCTTACGTTGCGGATTACACACACCAACGTAAGAGATCTTGGTCACGCTGCACCCTGTACATTGTAAAGTTCTCTACATCCAGTCAAAACACAAATACCTGTCACCTGATCCACATTTCTCTCATCCCGAAGCCATGGATCTTCCTCCAGATCCGAATCTCACGTCCAAAAATCCTATAAATACCCCATTTTCCATTTAATCAAGGTTCGCAATTTTGGGGCATCAAGATCTAGAAGGTTGGCAATTCTAAATACACAAGAGCATAGAACACTGGGTATATTTTTCCATACAAAACTTGGTTACATTGAACAACTTCGAGCATCCAAATCTCACACATTGGACACTTTGGAGTCAGAAACTTGCACTCTCCCAACATCTGCAACACCTTTCACATCGGGGCTAAACATCTACCTTGCAATCATTCTCCAACTACGTTCTAACCGATGCACTTCTTTGTAATTTTCAATCAATACAAACAGTTGCATTTTTTCCAATCATATTTACAGTTTACATTTTTTTATATTTATGTTGTTTACACCCTGTTTGCACTTGTCCACATTTACATTTGCATGTGTTTACATTTGTTTATGATAACCCAGTGCACTATCATTACATACGCTAGGGGACGTCCTTGTTTGATTTGTGTGCAAACCATCCAAGGCACTCTGCCTTCATTTTTCAACTTGCCCTCATGCTAAGGTGGGGTTAGCTGTATCTCTCCAAAGATATTTAGGCATTCATTTTTCTTCCAACATTACACCGATGATTTTGGATAGTACACTAACTTGCTAGGCTAACATGATTGCTATGCTCTTTGTGTCATGGTAGCATCTCGACTCAAATGGGACCCAGCACAGCCTTTGAAAGTCAGTTCCATGCCTATATTCCCTTCTAAAGTGATCGAGGTGTCTTGTTGCATGTACAATGAGGCTTGCAAATGATTTTTGCACTTGGCACGCTCCTTGTGGAAGTATAAGCATGTCAATGAGGACCTGTGGAAATGGGTCCAAAGGGCTGAGAAAAGGGAGGCTGACCTGAGCTTCGAGTGTAAGGATCTCAGGTTGAGGAATGAGTTCCTCATAGCCCATGACATAAATAATGAGGACTGGCACACAGCTGTGATAGATTACGCTAGGTTTTGGATAGTCGCACATGAGAACGTCGATGCCACCCACGAAATAGTAAAACAATGGATGTAGATGTACTCGCTAGTCCAGAAGTGTCAAGATTTGAAAGACTTCAGCACCAAGGTTTATGAATGCAGGCAATCCCAGAAAAACCACAAACACATGTATAAATGGGAAAATGCCACCCATCATAAACTATACAGGGACGTTGCTATGAAGGTGTTTACGTATGAAGCATTCATAAATGCCATTGATGATTTTGAGGCCTATGGCAAGTTTAAGGAGTAGGTAAAGGTTACAGAATCTCCTGACTTGAAAGTGGACCTTTCCATAGGTGAAACCGCAACCGTCTTCTTTTCCCTAGGACCACCAAGGTGGAAAACCACTAAAAGGGAGAGATCTGCTGCAGCCGTTGAACCAAGAAATAGGTGCTGGGTGGACATCACAGAAGAGGAGGTTTGGCACCACCTCGGCTCAGTTTGGACTGGATACCCTTCAAGAAGGATGCAGGCCCTTCTCAAGTTAGTCGCTTTCTACTGTATTAATGCTTATGCTCTATTGTAAGTTGCATGCGTTGCTTTAGCTGATCACTTCATTCCTACGATGTAGGCTCCAGATGAGGGCATAGGGCCCGTAGAGGGAGGAAATGAAGGATTGCAAGAGGACAATGTAGGGGAAGGTGATGCAAAAGGAAATGATGTAGAAATGAAAGGCAAAGATGATGCAAATAGAGACAACCCATGACAGCATGGGATTTTTTTTGGAACTTTGAATTTTTGTAACAAATTTTGCAAACATTATTTGAAAGACAATAGCTTTGAGTAAAGCAAAGAGGATTTTGTAAAATAGAAATTGGTTCTGCATTACCTTGTACTCTGTATACATGCTACGTTTCGAGTAAAATGTGCATGTTTTCATGTGCTAATTTTAGGCCATTTCGGGCCATTGCTAGTTTTAGGCTATTTCGGACCATTGCTAGTTTTAGGCTACTTCGGGCCATTGCTAGTTTTAGGCCAACATGCCAAAAGGATGGTACATTAGCAAAGAAAAAGGTGATGAATGTACAAGGGATGGAAATTGGATAGGAGGCAGTGAGGTTGCTACGCTGTGCATAGCTACCTCTTGACCCATCATGGGTTGAGCAAAATGTAAGGCCGAGGCATTTTTCCAGGGCCCTCATTCACATCATTGTCCTCCACTTGGAAGGGTAACTCAACCCATGTGATTTTGTTTTGGTAATTGGCTTTCTGGGCTAATTCTCTCATTGGATGGTTAACGTGTATCTAAGCAGATGCTTCATTATCAGAGGTCACGACCTCTGAATCTTGCTCCATGTCTATGTTATTAATCGCTTGCAATGCTACTTCATCACCACGGATCACCACCTTCCTACCTACATATGGTAGGTGGATCTCCTAGTGAATGGGTGAAGAGATAGCCCTAAGTTGTGACAACCATGATCTCCCCAAGATCAGGTTAAACTCAGGAATTTCCTTGACCATGATGAACGTTGCATTTGTGGGAAACTGTTCCCCTACTACAAAGTCTATGTAGATTATGCCTTTCACCATGACACATGCCCCATTGAACAACCTTAGGCACGACGTCATTGTGGGTTTGATCTGGTCAACCAAGCCCAACTTGTCCACAATAAGGAAGGGGATGACGTTCTTGGTAGCCCCATCATCAACATGTACCCTTCGCATCTAGTGTTGGTTCACCTGAATTGTGATGACAAGGGATGTCGTGGTTACCTGACCCCTTCTGGGATCTTCCATAATGGTGTTGTTGTTGAAAGTCAATTGGGATGACTCATGCTCTGCTGGTGTAGAGGGAAGCATGACCGAGTGGATCACTTCCTCTTCCACTGGCATGTCTTCGTTGACCAGAATCACTATCAACATGTGGATCAGAGCCTCGCGGTGGGGGATAGACTTCATGATCAGGTCATACAGGCTCAATGTAGTGTTTTTTCTATTTTAGAGCCTACTTGACCTGAGTGAGGGCATCCAAAAGGTCTTGGCCACCCCCCTATTTAGCACTTTCCTCTTCTTCTATTCATCCCAGAATATGAATTTCCCGAGGAGGGGCAACTTCAGATCTAGGTTCAGACCCTTTTTGGCAGGGTGGCGTGGACTGTGCAGTTACAACAACGTTCATCTTTGGTGATGATGGTGCAGGTGCAGGGGGCAAAGATGTAGGCTTGGGAATGCATTGGATGGTATTCCCCTTCAACGCCTCACCCGCGAAACGTACTTCTCATTTTTTAGGACGAGAAGGTTGTTCAGCTATCTTATGCGAGACGATGGTTGTCGAAGGAGTCAGCCCTCTAATGATGAAAGGAGCTAATGATGTTAATGGGCGAAGTAGCATAGTTTCACTAATAGGTGGTGTGGAGATGGATGCCCATGGAGGGACTCTTAGGATGAATGGCCGTTGTGATCTTTGATTAGCCGCTCGTGGTGCTGGTGTACTATGTTGAGGCACACGGACCATGAATGGTTGCTACGATGGCATAAGATCACTATCAATGTCGATGGCATTGATGATGTAACCGGAATTGTTGGCATTGAGGGGGTCTGTGTAGACATCCATAGATTGGTTTTTGGGACGTACTGGGTTGCTTTCATCCAACACCAATTTTCCCTGATCGATCAACCTTTGGATGTCATCTTGCAACACCAAACAGTAATCTATGTTGTGACCACACTGTTGGTGGTAGTCACAAAACCTATCTAGTCGGAAACCCTTAGGAACTGGGGGCTCATTGGGTAGGACCAAGGAGGGGTTCCTAAGGAGCTCATAGTAGTGTTGATGTCTCCTACTTGCTTCTTCCAACATCTACTTGTGTTGAATATGCTCCATTGCCAGTAATTGCTTTAGGAGTTTCGAAGGCTTGAAAGGCAGTGGGGTGTACTTTGAGCAATCTTTACACTCAAAGTTTGGTTTGGATTATGTAGATGTTTCAGGCACGGATAATGAAGGTTGTGACATGTTTCCCTACTTAGGTATGGAGCTAGCTATGGGTATGGCTGGTTTCTTGTTGCCCTTCTTACCATTGTTACTAGGTTTGGGTTTGGCCTCGGTTGTCATAGTAGCCACTGTGGTCATTGGGGCCTTAACCTTGTCCTTCTTTGTGAAGTTGTTTTTGTAGGTAATGTAGGCTAGGTCTTTGCTTGCCTCAACCATGTCTTGTATACTCTTAGTCTAGGCAAGGGCTTAACTGAGAGTGCGAGGGGTGAGGTAGTACAGTTTAGACTTGATAAAGTCATTCACTGCACCCTTAAAGATGGCTAGCAAGTGGGCCTCCGTGATGGGCTCATGGATTTCGTTAAGGGTTATGCTCCATCATTGGATGAACTTCTAGACTGGTTCTAGAGGCTCCTACTTCACGCTCATCAACTGGTCCAGCATGATTTCTAGCTTCAAGTTATACTTGAAGCACATCATGAACTGGGTCAGAAGCTCCTTTAAAGTTGAAATGGATGAGCATGGTAGCGCTCGATACCAATATAAGGCTCTCCCAGCTAGGGACATGGTAAATACATGAATGATCGTGTGCGGCCATTGTTGTAATAGGAGAGACTCAGACCAAAGGTAACTAGATGTGTGTTGGGATCCCCATCCCCATTGTACTTCATGAACTGGGGGAGGGACATCCCTAGGGGTAACGTCAGAGTAGGGATTGCAAGGATGATGGGGTCATCCTAATAAAAGTCCATGACTTGTACTATGTTAGACCCAACAACCTTGAGGCATTTTATTTCCTCAATGAGGGTTTGGATGAGCTAGAACACTTGGTCCAAACCCTGCGATGGTGTGGATGGTTGGGGAACTGTTGAGGCAGTTCCTGTCTGTGGAACGGTGGAGGTGGTTGCATGACCCATCAGAGGTACCATTGGGATAGCCCCTGCGAAAGGTATTGCTTGGTCTGCCCACACCCAGCAAGTGGTGCTGTCGGAGCAGCAATCACAGGTTGTGCCTCCAGATAGACCACTTGTGTCACCAATGGAATATACCATAGCCCCGTGTTGGGTTGTACCATTTGCAAGGTTTGGTAGGTCTGAGGACGAGCATAAACAGACATCTGCAATGGTTGTGGAATAGGTGAAGAAGTGAATGGGGTCCACCATGTGGATGGGCCTAGGCCTGCTACAGTGGGTGGAATAGACATGATCGTAGGAATTGAAATGGAAGTTGCATATGATTGTGAAGTAGGTACAGTATGAACATGTGGCAGGATAGCCATGATTGGTGCATGATGCGCTACAGGAATGGATTGATGAACATTTTGCAAAGGCATAGTTGCTGCAAATGAAATAGGAGAATAAGGGCATTGATACGCTAGGAAGGTAACATGGCTACCCATTGCGATTGTAGTTGTAGTCTACGAGAGTGTAGGCATGATGAAAAAGAGAGTGGTGATAGACAATGGGTTGGCCCAGAAGGACTAGGTAGGAGGGAAAAGAACGGGGTTGGTTGGACCTCCCTCATCGGATTGGGAATCAAGTTTCTCCTGTCTATCCTGAAAGGCATCATCCTGGTTGGACGTTGTGTCTTGCTACTCCCTAAGCCTAGCTAACTAGATTAGTTGGTCTAGAATCTTTTGGTTTGTCTATGTCAAAGGTATGGAAGCGATGGAGTGGGAAAAAACTCCTTCCTGTCGTAGTAAGTGAACTCAAAGCTACATTTCCCCTTGAATTCATGTACATCCAAAGGCAAGTTAGCCTGAACCTTCACATAAAGGAAGTTATAGCACTCATGTTGCTGGGCCAAGCCCTCAGGTCCTCGATTTTGGATCCTGAGGGATCGTCGTGTTTCCAGCATTAGGTTTAGCAGTTGTTCAGCACTAGTGGTACCTTGAACCATGATGGGAACCTCAATGTTGAAGGTGTTAGCAACAGTTGTTGCGGCAGTCATTGTTACTAAGCTAGATAGTTTTGTAAACGTGAAAGAAAGCAAGGAAACTAGAAAGCTAAACAATTTTGTAAATGGGAAGAGAAAAAAACTTGGCAAGAAATCAAAAAAGAAGGCTTTATTTCTTGCATGGCTCCCAAGGAACCATCGAGATGACGAATCTGTACTGCACAATGCGTAAACAATCACAAAAGGGTATCACATTTACACTAGTGTGTGATAGGGTATAGAATGCATACAAGACTACCATAGGATAGGCGAGTTAGCTGGCAACTAGAGGCTTTATGTCCTATAAGACTCCTGAGGAACTATCAAGGTGACCAATCTACACTGCACGACGAGTAAACAACCACAAATGGGTGTCAAGTTTATGTTAATGCGTATCAGGGTGTAGAAGGTTTATAGGAATACCATGAAACATGGAAAGGATACCAACAAGCCCTCTTTCTAGCTCCAGAAAAATTGTAGCGACTGAAAACATCGGTGGCTGGAAAAAATATCAAGGGGTCATCAGCCATTGATAGTCCCAACCCTATTTTCACAAGAGGGTTGTTGGATGGGATGGAAATGGGGCTCCTTGAATGGTCTGGTCGATTAGATAGGGACTTGGTCGGTGTTAATATAACCTTTTGCAATGTGTTATTTGAAAATAAAACTAATAGCATGAAGTGATGCTTAAATGTAAAAGAAGCAGAAAATAGTGTAAAATGCAATAATAATCAAGAGAAAAAGTAAAATGTAGTTAGAAAAATGCACCACTTCGGAGCTACAACTTCGCTCTGTCAAGATGGATACAATTAGTTGCACAACGCTAGGAACTGCAGAGATCCTGAGGGTAACCAAGATGTGTAGAGCGAGACGGTTGTGTGCTTGAATGCGGACTCAAGCGTTAACAACATGGAGTGCTACCAAGGTGGTAGGAAAGAGCATAACAAAATGCCAACTGAGAATGCTAACTATTTACAATGTCAAAATAGGAAGCTTACAATGCTCGAGGTTATGGTGCTATCTTGCTTACTTGTCAGCCAAAAAAATCATTAGTTGACTAGATTGCTCAGAAAACTAGGACCCGAACCTTGACGGTCATTAGGATATTTATAGGACCGATGGCACATGAAAGATGTGGTTTGGATGCCACGTGCCTTGGGCCTATGCTGACTTGTCTATGCTGCACGTGCTTGCATGACCATTGGGCAAGCCTGCCATGCCGTAATTACAAACCTACCACATCGTAATTGCACTGCCAGAGCAACGGTGCAATTAGGTGAGGTACATTAATGTCACGTAATTGCTCACCACGTCTTGCCATGCTTTTTGGTGTAGCCCTTGGCATAGCATAGCATCTTGTCACGTTGTGCTACACTATGTAGCATAGTGTAGCATAATCGTTAGTTTGAAGCAAAAATATGCATTGTGTCTCACTGCATGTGTTGGGAACTTTCATAGTGTTGTGACTATTGGTCATAGATTTGCTACGCTATGCTACGCTACGTAGCGTATCATAGCATAGTAGCTGTCCTTACTCATAAAAACATCACCAATCTGCAAACATTTCCTTTTGCACTGCGAAACTTGAGAGCTTGCTGATCCTGTCCTTTTAGATGCCTTCTGTCACTTCTGCAGAATTGATACACCTCACTGCACCATGTAGCTTAGCATAGCATAGTAGCAAACATGTCCTAATTTTGGCCAAGTTCATCACTTTCTAAAGGAAGGAGACATTGTCGAAGGACTTGAAGTTAGGCGAGGAGACTGATTGTCCAGCTTTGGTTACACTGCGTAGCATATCATAGCATAGTACTATGCTTCTACAATCATCTTTTGAGGTTTGCTACACTACATGGCGTAGCGTAGCGTAGCAAGACTACTTAACTTAGAAAACTTGCTGAAGCAGACAGTATAAAAATTAGAGCATCCATCTCCTGAAGAATTGCCATAACGCTGCGTGAATTGCAAAGAGTTGGTGAAGCAAGGATGTCTTCAAATTTTGGGGTGTTTCAAAGGTCACACTAGACCAACTCATGAGTGTTAAGAAGGATCCACTTGTATTGTCCGAAATCGTTGGTGCGAGGCTAGAATGAAACAAACATCGAGAGATCCTCAGAAGAAATACAGAAGACCCTACCTTTGCTTGAGGGAAAGCTAGAATGGATGAAGGCAGAGTGCTTTCAATGGTATGCATGCGGATCAAACGAGGAATTCCCCAACATACGCACTTTGCAATGCGTTGGGTTATATGTAAATGATGCACATTAAATGTAAACTGTAACATAAACAAGCACAATAACGTGAACGGGAATGTAAAATTAAACTGAAAAACAAAGAAAACTGCAATAAATCTGGGCAAAATGTAAACTATTTTGTGCTAAAAAATGATTACAGTGTGCACCAGTTAGAACGTAGTTGTGGATTGATCACAAGGCAGACGTTTAGCCTCGATGGGTGATGATAGGTGCTAGAAGATGCAATTTTTTGGTTGCAAGGAAATGTAGCATCCAGTTTTGATGCCCAGCGTGCAAAGGTTAATGCCCAAATCTACCAGGTGTCCCATATTCTAGTTTTTATGTTCGTTTATAAAAATTTTCAACCTAGTTCTAGTGAAGAATCATGGTTTTTATGAGATCTTGGATGTTAGATTTAGATCTAGAAGGAGATGAGTAGCTATGAGGTGAGAAAAATTTGGATCGAGAGACAGGTGGTGCGTTGACCGAGTGTAGGATGCGTTACAACTGTACAACGTATACCAAGGTGTGCTCAGTGTAAATAGGTAAAAAATGGCTTGTTGGAAGCCCAAAAATGAAAATTTTGAAGCTTGTGACCTTGTAGGATTTTTTCCCATGTCTTGAGGATCAATTTCATGCTAAACATATGCCTGAAAGTGCTTGATTTTCCCTATTCTTGGTGGTGTACGCTAGGCTATACGCTGGCCAGCGTACAGCAAGATGTACCCAGCGTACACACTTGAAAATGCATCACTTCAAGGTTAAAACTTGATTTTCAAGTGCTTGTGATGATGTCCAATAGTTTCCCTATCTCAAAGGGTTAATTTCATGTGAAAATCGTGCTCTTTGGTGCCTGTTTTGGGCCGTTTTTGGTGGTGTACACTGGGCTATACATTGGCGAGCGTACAACAAGATGTACCCAATGTACACACATAAAAATGCATTATTCAGGGCCAAAAATTTGATTTTTAGGAGGCTAATAGCTACTAGGAACCTTGGGGAAGGTCCTAGGGGGTCCAAACACTCAATTCTAGCATGTTTTGACTCATTTTTGGGGCCCAAAAGTTGCCATATGTCGGGTTGTACGCTGGCCAGCGTACACCAATGTGTCCCCAACGTATACACATGAAATTGCATCATTTAGAACCCAAAATTGAATTTTTAGGAGGCCAGGAGCCACTGGAGACCTTGGGGAAGGTCATGGGGGGTCTAGACACTCAATTACGGCATGTTTTGACTCATTTTTTAGGCCCAAAAGTTGCCATACGTTGGGCTATACGCTGGCCAGCGTACACCAAGGTGTGCACAAAGTATACTTAGTCAAAACCAAGTATTTTAAACCCAAAACTTGAAATTTGTGATACCAGATGTTGATGTAGTCACTTATGGGTCTTGAGGAACTCTTTCTTATTCAATTATGCTCCGTTTGATGTTGTTTTTGAGGCTTTCAAGCCTGGTCATGCTTGGGGCCAACATGACTTAGCTCAATTTCTATATATAAGTGTTAGCCAAAATTTTTGTGGTGTTTCATTGACCCATATTTTTTTACGCCTAGAGGAATCGACCCAAGAGGTATCAACAAAGAAGTACAAAACACCACAAGCAAACTAGTAGCAATCATTGTCCTTTGGTACTTGGCCAGATGTCGTCACACCGCTTTCAAAGTACATGGGAGTAGGAAATAAAGTTTTGAGATGGGTAGGGAGGATGTTTGCATTTTTGGGATTTGGGAAGTAATCAAGGGATTGTGTTGGTGTGGGAGAGGAGTGTTCATCTATGCTAATGACTCATGTTGGTCCTTGTCGATAGCCAGTATTTGGTAGACTTGGAACCACGGCATGAGGTGTATGTCCTTTGGAGGAACAAGACCCATGTGTTAGGTTTAAGGGAACCCATTGTCCAATAGCCAAAGCCATGCAGCGAGGTGTAACATGATGGTTTGAGGCATGAGTACTTCTTTCGAAGACAACTGCCTTCCTGCCAATGGCTTGTATGGGAAGTGCCAAGGGTGTTGTGGTTCATTTTGCTCTTTGCTCTTTGATCTTCTCTTTTTCTTGTTCTTTTTTTTTTCTTTTTTTTTCTTTTTCTTTTTTTTTGGATAGATCTTTCTTTCAATTTTGTACTCATGCTCATGTGTTGTGTTGTGTGTTGCAACTGCTTGAGAGTGTCGCAGTGTGCAATAGTGTGCTCAAAGTTTTGGGGTGTACTGGGTGTATCTGGGAACTGTAACTGGGTAGGAAAGGGAACAAGAGTGTTGGGGAAATAGAGAGTGTATTGAGAACTGGGAATGTACTTTTGAATAGATTGATTAACCTAGTTGTGTGTGTCAGAAACAATCTGGCACCTTGTCACCGTGATGAAGTGTATTCGTGTATGAGTAGCACTGGGTGTCATCCTACAAACACAACTCCAAGAAGACAAGAAAATTACAAGTGAATGAGTTAGCAAACACTTTAGACACTAATGTGGCCAATGCAAATTTAGGCACCATGTGAGACTTAATGCAAACAAAATGAGAAGCAATAGTGTTGTTAGAGCTAGTGTGATAAATGATGCAGTAGGTGTTGATGAAGAAATGTCATGAATTACAGCAGCAGACGAATGTGCTACAGATGATCTTGCTAGTTTATAGTCTTAGCGGACTGTCGTGGGTTAGTTTTATGTCATAACCCATTGGACGTTGCCAGTTTAGCATCATAGCAGATGGTGCCATGCTAGTTTATAGTCATGGTGGACTATGTCTTAGTGGA
The DNA here is from genome assembly GCA_015680685.1 of Gnetum montanum. Lineage (NCBI taxonomy): Eukaryota > Viridiplantae > Streptophyta > Gnetopsida > Gnetales > Gnetaceae > Gnetum > Gnetum montanum. Next base: position 851,340 of record MNCI01028043.1, on the reverse strand, counting down.
CTCTGGTGAATGAATGTAGCAATTTAGTGTCATGTCGGACAAAACTCTATGGTGTCGGTTTATCGTCATGATGCCAGGACATTCTGTGGTGCTAGATTTTTAAGTCATAGCTCCAAGACTATTTTGTGGTATCAGTTTTAGGTCGTGATGCCAGGATCGCACTGTGCATTATGTGTGACCAGTGGTGTCAGTTTACCATCATGATGCTAGGACGAATCTATGGATGCATTCGTGTGTGCCTGTATGATCTTGTTAAGCAACTAGAGAAAACAATGTTAAATAGAAACTGAAGAACACATGAACTGAAATGCACAAGTAAATAGAAAACAATGTGAAATGGTCATAGTTTAAGGCCATTTCGGGCCACAGTTTAGTTTAAGGCCTTTTTGGGCTAGGAGAGAATGGGTAAGCTAGTACAATACAAATGAATGTGACATATGCACCACGAAAGAATGTGAAGAGTGTGCAGAGATCTAACTTGTTTTTGGCCACTAGGTTGCTTTGATCGTGTGGTTGTCTCCTAACCGGATGTGGTTTTGGAAGCATTTTAGGCTTAGGCTCTGCTAGGAGGCTTATGGTTTTCACCACTCATTTAGGCGTTTTAGCTCTAAATACTATGTCGGTTGCCACTCGTTCAGGCGTTTTGGCTCTACGTGTTGCATTTTTTGCCATGTGTGTTGCATCAAGAGGCTCCTCTTTTAAGACCTATGAAATGTCTATGTTCTAATTAGCTTGAAAGGGAGTGTTGTTACCATGTATAATGAATTTTCCACCTTCATATGGAAGGCAAATTTCTTGATGTATTGGTGAGGAAACGGCTCGTTGTTGTGCTAGCCAAGGTCTGCCAAGAATCATGTTGAAACTGGGCATCTCTTCTATGATAATGAACTTTGTGCTGGTGGGGAATTATTCACCTATCACGAAGGCTAGGTTAATCTTGCCCTTGACTGTGACACATGATCCGTTGAAGGATTTTAAACACATGGTTTCTGTTGGCATGATCTCTTCTGCTGTGCTTAGTTTGTCGATGATGGAGTATAGAACTATGTTTGTTGCCGCGCCATCATCAACATGCACTCTGTGAATGGTAAATTGCCCAACACATATGCTAATCAATAATGGAGCTATTGTGACCTCCCCTCTTTCGAGGTTGACTTTAACTGCATCATCGTCGAAGGCTAAGGTGTTTGAACCCAATCCTTGTGGTGTGAGTTGTGAAATCGTTGCACAGATGGATTCCATGTTAGCATGGATGTCCTCTGTAATAGGAACGAATGCTAATGTTTACGCTAAGGCTTCACAATGAGCCAATGATGTCATGACCAGGTCGTACAAGCTCATGGTTGTGTTCTTTTATTTGAGCATTTGTTTCACCTAGGCCAGTGTAGCTACAAAGTCCATTTTGTTTGCCGTTATGTTGGCTACCCCTGTATGGGTCGAGGGCTTAGGCCTAGTTTGTTTGGAATTAGGGGAAGGGCCCCCAGCATTCGATTGTTGCTTGCTTGGTATGGATTTTATTTCGGGTGTGGAGGGATTTTGATGTTCATTTGTCTTCTTCTGCTACCATTTGGTAGACTTACCCGTGTTGCTGGCAAGGTTGACTCTTGAGGGAGAAGAGGTTGAAACATTGCCTACGGCTAGGCTCTAGATGGGTTAGGGGCCATCGTGTGGTGGCACCTTTATGACAAATAGTATTTTGGGAGGAGTCGTTGGTGTTTGACTAGCTTGTTGTGGTACCTTGATGATGAAAGGTTTCCTTGTGGTTGTAGTCAGTGCATCATGCTAGTTTAATGTCGTAGCAGATGATTATGATGGTATGTTGACCACAAAGGGTGTCTTTGGTGCTCAGAATTGCATTGAATATTTCCAGTTTAATGTCTTAGCAGATGTGTGAGGTGGTGGTACTTTGACCATGAAAGGTATCGTTGGTGCTCTAGGTGGCACCTTGATGACGATGGGAGGCCTCTTGCTCGTGGAGGCTGAGGGGATTTTTGCCTTGCTAAGAGGCACATGGATCATAAAAGGTTTCTGCACAGGTTTAGGCTTAATATCTATGCCAATGTAGTTTATGACATAGGAGGCATCATCTGTGCTGGGTTGATTCAGGGTGTTGACGTTCAATTGGCCCCTGTAGATCATCCTGTAATGCACGACAAGTGTTGGTGTTGTGACTGGACATCTGGTGATAGTGACAGAATTGATCTAACTTGAATTGTCGTGGGACCAGGGGCTTGTCTGGCGCTGCTAAGGTGGGATTCCTTAGTAGCTCATAGTACCTATCATGCCTTCGGTGGGCATTCTCTAATACTTGTTTCTATTGGATTTGCCCAATTCTAAGGAGTTTCTCTAGTAGTTTAGAAGGTCGCATAGGTAGCGACGTGGACTTAGAGTGATTCTTGCACTAAAAGTTTGACCTTGGGGTGGCCCTTATTGTTGTAGGTGGATTGGTATTGGTGTTTGTTGTTTTTTTGCTTGCGGTTATAATTTCTATTGTTGTTTGTGATTTGGAAACGTTGTTGGTTCTTGTAAGCATCCATTGTTTGGCTCCTGTCCACTCTTCAGTGATAGGAAAATTAGTTGGTTGGAGAGATTGTTGGCTTGTCATTTATTGCTGTGGAGAAATGTTCAGAGTTTTGGTTATGGGGTGTGGCATGTTGAAGTGAGTGGGTAGTTGAACAAGGGGTATGGTTCCTTGCCTAGCCACAAACTGTGAAGTGACACCCTAGATGTGTGGAGCTGAAGTGATGAAAGGGGTCCCATGTGTTTGCAATGGCAGCATGTACTGGGTGGATGTGGATGTGGGTAGTCCATGTCGAGACATTGGTGCTTGCACGCTCGTTGATATGTGATGATGAATTGTTTGTCCCACGCATGAGTGGAATGATGGATTAACATGGGCATGGGGACTAAGGGTGTGGTATGAATCCTTAGTTTTAGATTGTGCCTTGAAGTCATTTACATCATGTTGGTTTTGGGGCTCTTCAGTGGGTCACTGTGTCTTTTGGCTACTTGCCAAAAGGAGCTGAGAGATGAGTCGGTGATGAGGCTCAGAAAGGGGGATGATGTCATATACAGAGGGGATGAATTCATGACCTCCCATGTATATGCGCTTGAAGTTTTATTTTTCTTCCTATTCTATGGTGTCAAGGGGAAGGTTGTTCTAAATCTTCACACAGATAAAGTTATATTGTTCCTGTGTGAGGATTACGAAGGTATGTGCATTAGAGTTCTGAGATGACGCCATGGTGATGTGTGACAGGTGATGAGATGCGATATGCACTGAGCTGCGATATCGTGTACGCGATATCGGGGCCGCCGAGATATCGCATCCCCTGCGATATCGCGTTGTCCCCTACGATATCGCATACGCGATATCGCAGTTCGTCGCCATATCTATAAATAAGAGGCGGAACTCCCCTTATTTCCCAATCCTAGCTAGAAGTAGCGAAGCTCTGGCAGTTTGAACACTCCAGAGTTAGATTAATTTCCCATGTTCCCGCAATAGGAGTCCTAGAGTGTACGGCTCTTTATTCGAGCAACTTTGTAACCTAAACACAAGTTGTGTACGGCAATAAAGATGAACTTGATTAGATAAACCTTGCAGTACATGGTTTTATTTTATTATTATTTATTGCTTTCTAGTGCGCACGAGTATGACTTGATTATGAGCATCTACGGATGTGTACGGCTAATCAAGGAATTAGTTGCTCATCGCAACGTGTGAGTACGACTTGACTATGAGCATTGTGACTACTTGGTAACCCAGTAGCGTATTCCAGGACCTGCGCTTGGTAATCCCAGTAGTAGTCCAATGTGTACGGCTAGTTAAGGAATCGGCTACTCATTGCTAGGCTAGAACGTGTGATAAGTACGACTTGGCTACGAGCATCCACGGGTGTGTACAACTAGCCAAGGAATCGGCTGCTTATTACACTTAGGCTAAATAGGTGCCTCAGTATGACCACTTTGAGCACTTGCGTTACGTGTGGTGATCCCAGTAACAATTAGTGTTTGGTAGCCACAGTTGCATAGTTCAGGGTGTGTCCGATAAGTGGGAACGGATGCTGACGCTAGTTAATTTAGACTTAGGACATTAGCTAGAATTAGTTAGTTTCTCAACCCTTTCCCTCATAGCTTAGGAGATAAACCGAAAAATACCAAAAAAATCATATACCTCAGACTTGCTTAACCATACACCGTGACACATACAAGCAAGCCTGGGAAGACAACGAA
>MNCI01028043.1:813796-844984 GCA_015680685.1 Gnetum montanum | reverse complement strand
ACCCATAGTCATGGGGGATGCCATTTCCAAAACAGCAATACCCTTACCGGCAGCCCGATCCTTATGGATATTATGTGCAGTAACCGATTTCTCCAAGTGACTCTATGGGTCATGCAACCCCCAACCGTCACTACCAAGCTCGGGAGTACTTCAGAAGGACTCCTTCTCCTCGGGGAGACACTCCATATCCACACCATCCTCCTAATCCAACCGCACCTCTTTCACCTCAAGTAGTTCCCATAACACCTCCTGCTCCAACAATGCAAGGGGAATTGCCTACTTAACCGCAGCAACGTAACGCCGCGAGAGCTGTAAATATTCAGCATGTAAATATCCAACCGGGTGCTAGTTCTGGCGACAACTATACAAAGAAGAGACCTTTTTTCAGAACTAGGAGCCCAGACAAACTCTCACAACAACAAGTTGTTGAGGCCATGTACATGCCTCGGTCATCTAACACCTTGGAGCACCCTTCAGTCCAAAGGACTGTAACGCATACGGTTATGCTAACACATCCCGTAACTGACTGGATCAAGGTAGGCCACCTTCCCAGGAAACTAACTGACCCTAGGAGTCCCTTTATTTATTTCTGATCACTGGAAATGCACCACATTGAGCTCTTCTTAACTCAGGTTCCGGAGTCAACTTAATTTCGCAAAAGATGTATCATGCCTAGAACCTGCCACAACTTAAGAAGAGCAATATCCAACTAGAGTTGGCGGACTAGTCCATCACCATTCCCTTGGGATTGGTGGAGGATGTTATTATCACTGTGTGTGGTTGGTCCTACCCAGCGGATTTTCTAGTGATCAATGTTAACAACAATGAAGGGAACTTCCGAATTATAATGGAAAGGGCATGGCTAAACACAGTAGACGCATTCCTTAGGATCCGCGATCTTTCCTTGGAAATCTCTAAGATAAACATATGTGGAAAGATTGAGAAGAGGATAGTTCCATGCATCACATATAGTGATTCATTGGGTGATGAGATGGAGGAAATGTCTCCATGTAACAGGTGTGCCCAAGAAACTCTGCAACAAAGATGCTTGTATGTAGCAACCACACAAGAAGTAGTGGACACCCCATGGTTGACGGCTTCTCATAGGAGCATAAAAATCTGCATGGAACGAATTGAGGAAACTCATTTCAACAACCGTGGCATAGACACATTGGAACGTGAGCGTCGCCAACTTCCACCCCTTAACTTAAGATCATCAATTGGGAGAGGTTGGGCACTTCTAAGAAATTCAAAAAAAACGCTTATTACCTCAGATCTCTCCCTTACAACTCAGTCATGGGGGAGATGGCCACCTATGCTAACCATATGGGGCCCTCAGTTCTTTTAAGTTTTTGTTTTACACGTTTTTGTTTTACAAATTTCTTTAACTTTTCTAATTTTTATTTTACAACTTTCTTTAACTTTTGATGTTTTTGTTTTACAACATCGTTATACTTTTCTACTTTGTGTGTGTGTGTGTGTGTCATCCACCCTGTAAGTTCTTCACCCAATGTTCAGACCGATGGGATGAACTATTTTTCATTAATTGCTAATGTTTGGTTTTTACCTTTAAGTTCCAATGTTGATACTAAGGTATGTTTCTTCTGATATGGCAGGCAATGAGATCACTTCATCCATCCATCCATCAAAGTCTATGGTTTCCCTTGGCTTGGAAATGTACAGTTCCCTTTTCTAATAAGAACTTTAACGAACTGGTGACTGGGCATTTCTCAAACTAAGGAAGGACTCAAGGATTGCAAAGGGTGTGACTTCAAGGGAACTTGGTGCTCTTGTGTTGGTCATTCACTTGGGTGCTTGGATGTTTTCTTCTTGAGTTTTCTTACTATTCCGATGTTGCACATTCTTTGGAAGCTAAGGCAATAAAAATAAGAAGTCTTTGCATGGTGTGGTCCCCATGCATAAAAACAAAAAACACAAAAAAAAAAACCAAAGTGAGGATTCAAAGCACACCCCTTAGACGAAATAAAATTTGGGCTGCAAGCACTGGTTATGGAACCAAAGTGTTCCCTCTAACTAAGGCCCTTCTCACTTCCCATTCTCTTCTTTGTTTCGTCGGAATGGTGGTGGCTCTTTGAGGATGCATCCTTGTAATCCAAGTGGATGGTTTAACCAAATGCATTGATGCGAAGTCACTGGAAGTGGTTGGTTTGAGCTAGAGTTGGAATGAGATTCACCAAGTCACATTAATCATAAACCACACAAGGGGCTGTACACCACCTTGTTCTTGGGATTCCATTCCACTTCTCTTCTTCCCATCCTTCGCTCCATTATTCACCTCATTGCCAGTTGTATCATTAGTGTATATTTTGGTTGATGCATTGTTTTCTTTTTGGTAAATTCTTACGGTTAAGACTTTAACTCTTATTCCAAAGGACATTCCCAGAGCCTACAGACTCTTTGAATGTGGGTTTGTCAGGGCATTAAGGGCATGAGCCTGCTTTGGGGAGGACCCACTAACATTCCTATTTGGAACATTAGTTAACTTCTTTTCCTTAACATTTTGCAATTAATTATTTTTGTTTTTTTTCATTTCCATCTTGACATCCATTTCACTGATGTCATAGTTATCCCTTTTCACCTATCTTTCTTACTCCTTTTCTTTCTCCATTCTAACGCTACCAAAGGTTCACGATTAGTCATGGGGGTACAGGGCCTGCTTTTTCGATTTTTCTCCTAAGCCTCGGATTTTTTCGTTTTTCTTCTTAACCCCTACACCTTCGGTAGTCATCATCTACATTTTCCCAGATCCATATCAGCCATACCACAACCTAGCCAATGGACCTAAAATGAAGCAAGGTATTATTCACTTAATGATTCAATTACCCTTGCTAATATATGATTGTGTTGTGTGTGCAAATGGCAATCATACAACAACGAAATGGATCTGGAGCAAACACTTGGAATGGGGCAACGCTAAAGCAGCTATGCAAAGAGTAGAATGGATAATGCACTTACAAATGGACAATGGAAGGCACAATCTAGGCATTGGCAGCAGCAAGACGCTTCTCCCTTCTTCTCTTCTATTCTCTCTCCTCTTCTCTCTCAGCTTCCAAATATGGCCCGATGTCATTGTAATAAGGTATTCACCCTTGTTATCATGAACACAAGTTGTGTCAATTCTTGTAATAAGGAATCGTTCACATGTCATCCCATTAGTTCCATTCCCCTCAATAATCCCATACCTACCTGATATCATTGTAAGGAACTCGAGGATGAGTTTTTATTCAGTCATGGGGGTATGATGAGACGCGATATTGCATCGTCCCCTACGATATCGCGTACGCGATATCGCAGTCCGTCGCCATATCTATAAATAATAGGTGGCACTCCCCTTATTTCCCAATCCTGGCTAGAAGTAGCAAAGCTCTGGCAGTTTGAACACTCCAGAGTTAGATTAATTTCCCATGTGTCCGCAGTAGGAGTCCTAGAGTGAACGGCTCTTTATTCGAGCAACTTTGTAACCTGAACACAAGTTGTGTATGGCAATAAAGATGAACTTGATTGGATAAACCTTGCAGTACATGGTTTTATTTTATTGTTATTTATTGCTTTCCTAGTGTGCATGAGTACAACTTGATTACGAGCATCTATGGATGTGTATGGCTAATCAAGGAATCGGCTGCTCGTTGCAACGCATGAGTACGACTTGACTACGAGCATTGTGACTACTTGGTAACCCAGTAGCATATTCCAAGATCTGCACTTGGTAATCCCAGTAGTAGTCCAATGTGTACAGCTAGTTAAGGAATCGGCTACTCATCGCTAGGCTAGAACGTGTGATAAGTACAACTTGGCTACAAGCATCCACAGGTGTGTACGGTTAGCCAAGGAATCGGCTGCTTATCACACTTAGGCTAAATAGGTGCCTCAATACGATCACTTCGAGCACTTGCGTTACGTGTGGTGATCCCAATAACGATTAGTGTTTCATAGCCACAGTTGCATAGTTCAGGGTGTGTCCGGTAAGTGGGAACGGATGCTGACGCTAGCTAATTTAGACTTAGGACATTAGTTAGAATTAGATAGTTTCTCACCCCTTTCCCTCATAGCTTAGGAGATAAACCGAAAAATACCAAAAAAATCATATACCTCAGACTTGCTTAACCATACACCATGACACATACAAGCAAGCCTGGGAAGACAACGAACGATTAACCCCAAGTGTTTCTTGGGGCGTTAAGGCATTTAGTTTGTGGAGTTCGACCGGATCGCATGTGCATGCTCGTACTTGTATGGTTGAGTGTAGGGGTACCTCGCCACTCATCAACAGGGCAACATACGGGCTGGCTAATAGGTGCCAAGTGTGTTTCGGGCTAAGTGTGTAGAGTGTCCAGCATGTAAACACTAGAAATTTTTCTAAGTGTCTAGCGTGTGAACACTGAAAATTTTTCTAAGTGTCCAGCATGTGAACACTGAAAATTTTTCTAAGTGTTTAGCATGCAAACACTAAAAATTTTTCTAAGTGTCCAATGTGCAAACATTGAAAATTTTTCTAAGTGTCCAATGTGAAAACACTGAAATTTTTTCTAAGTGTCCAGCGTGTGAACACTGAAAATTTTTCTAATTGTCCAATGTGTGAATACTAAAAATTTTTCTAAGTGTCTAGCGTGTACAGTGTAAATGGGAGAAAATTTGTCCAAGTGTTGGAATAGCGTATAGGTGGCAACGTATAAGAGTTAGTGTATACACTATACTCAGTGTGTACACAGTGGTGACAGCGTATGAACACTAGATGTTGCGCAGATCTGAGAGAGCAAAATGCAGATCTGTAATGTTTGAGCATAGATCTACAATCGCAGGGTGCAGATCTGTAGTCGTAGGACGTAGATCTATAGTTGCAGGGTACAGATCTGCAGTCTTAGAGGGTAGCAAAACACAGATCTACAGTGTTTGAGCGTAGATCTAGTGGAACGGGATGTAGATCTACAGTCGCAAGGTGTAGATCTGCAGTCATAGGTTGTAGATCTATAGTCACAAGGTGTAGATCCGCAGTTGTACGATGTAGATCTGCAGTCACAGGACGTAGATCTGCAATCACAGGGCACAAATCTATAGTCACAAGGTGCAGATCTATAGTCGTAGGGTGCAGATCTGCAGTCACAGGGTGTCGATCTACAATCATAGAGTGTAGATCTGCAGGCACAAGGTGTAGATCTGCAGTCACAAAATGCAGATCAAGGATAGCAAGACGTAGATCTAGGAGAAAAACGGCCCTCCTTCTAGTGCCATTTTCTGTACCATCCGAAATCGTCAGTGCAAGGTTGGAATGAAACAAAAAATGAGAGATCCTCGGAAGAAATACAGAAGACCCTACCTTCGCTTGAGGGAAATCTGGAATGGATGAAGGTAGAGTGCATTGAATGGTCCACACGCAAATCAAATGAGGACTTCCCAAATGTATGCACTTTGCAATGCATTGGGTTATACATAAATGATGCACATTAAACATAAATCATAATGTAAACAGGCACAATAACGTAAATGGGAATATAAACATAAACTGAAAAATAAATAAAACTACAATAAATATGGGCAAAATGTAAACTATTTTGTGTTGAAAAATGGTTACAATGTGCACCGGTCAAAACGCAGTTGTGGATTGATCACAAGGCGGATATATAGCCCTGATGGGTGATGACGGGTGCTAGAAGATGCAAGTTTTTGGTTGCAGGGAAATGCAACATCCATTTTTGATGCCCAGCGTGCAGAGGTTAATGCCTAGATCTACTAAGTGTCCTAGATTCCAGTTTTTGTGTCCGTTTGTAAAAATTTCCAACTTGATTCTAGTGAAGAATTAGGGTTTTTATGAGATCTTGGGCATTACATTTGAATCTAGAAGGAGATGAGTGGCTGTGAGGTGACAAAAAATTTGGATCGAGAGACAGGTGGTGTGTTGACCGAGTTCAGGATACGTTACAACTATACAACATATACCAAGGTGTGCTCATCGTAAACAGGTGAAAAAATGGCCTGTTGGAAGCCCAAAAATGAAGTTTTTGAAGCCTGTGACCTTGTAGGATTGTTTCCCATATCTTAAGGATTGATTTCATGCTAACAATTTGCCCAAAGGTGCCTGATTTTCCCTGTTCTTGGTGGTGTACGCTGGGCTATACGTTGGCCAGCGTACAACAAGATGTACCCAACGTACACACTTGAAAATGCATCATTTCAAGGTCAAAACTTGATTTTCAAGAGCCTGTGATGATGCCCAATAGTTTCCCTACCTCTAGGGGTCAATTTCAGGTGAAAATATTACTCTTTGGTGCCTATTTCAGGCAACTTTTGGTGGTGTATGCTAGGCTATACGCTAGCCAGCGTACAGCAAGATGTACCCAGTGTACACCCATAAAAATGCATTATTTATGGCCCAAATTTTGATTTTTAGGAGGCTGAGAGCTACTAGAGACCTTGGAGAGGGTTCTAAGGGGTCCAAACCCTCAAATATGACATGTTTTGACTCATTTTTAAGGCCCAAAGGTTGCCATACTCTGGGTTGTAGGCTGGCCAGCGTACACCAAGGTGTGCCCAGCGTATACACATGAAATTGCATTATTTAGGACCCAAAATTGAATTTTCAAGAGGCCAAGAGCCACTGGGGACCTTGGGGAAGGTCATGGGGGATCTAGACACTTAATTCTAGCATGTTTTAACTCATTTTTGGGGCCCAAAAGTTGCCATACGCTGGGCTGTACGCTGACCAACGTACACCAAGGTGTCCCCAACGTATACACATGAAATTGCATAATTTAGGACCCAAAATTGAATTTTTCGGAGGCCAAGAGCCACTAGGGACCTTGGGGAAGGTCATGGGGGGTCCAGATGCTCACTTTTGACATGTTTTGACTCATTTTTAGGCCCAAAAGTTGCCATACACTGGGTCGTACATTGGCCAACATACACCAAGGTGTGCACAGAGTATACTTGGTCAAAACCAAGTATTTTGAACCCAAAACTTGAAATTCATAATGCAAAATGCTGATGTAGTCACCTATGGGTCTCAAGGAACTATTTATTATTCAATTATGCTCCATTTGATATTTTTTTTTAGGCTTTCAAGTTTGATCATGCTAGGGACCAACATGACTTATCTTAGTTTCTGTCTATAAGTGTTAGCCAAAATTTTTGTGGTGTTTCACCACTAGAGTCTATGTAAAGACTCATACAGCAGTGGAGCACTACCTTAAATGAGATACATGAACCTATTGTAGAGCCTTACTTGTTGGATATCTTTAAGGGCATGGTAAATGACTTCATTAAGTCTAAACTCTACTACCTAGCCTTGCAGTCCCTCAACTAAGCGTTTGCTCAGACCAAGAGCATTTAGGATGCAAAATAAGCTAGTAAGGACCTAGCATATGTAACCTATAAAAATGCACATATCAAAAAGGAAAAAGAGAAGGGCAAGGCTGTGACAACAATAGTGGCTATTGTGGCCAAGGAAACCAAGCCCGACAACAGCAACAACAAAAAGATTGCCACAACACCCAACACTCCTGCTAGTGCCATGCTTATCTCCAATAACATAAGATAGTCCTCAACATAAACACCTATAGTGCCAACCCAACCAAGGCCCAACTTTGAGCATAAAGTTCATTCCATGTATACCCCTTACCCATTAAGCCTTTAGAACATTTGAAGCAACTGTTGGGAACTAGGTATATACAACATAAATGGATGTCGAAGGAGGTAATCAAATGCCATCAAAGTTATTGTGAAGTTCTATGAAACCCCTCCTTGGATATGCCCAATGAACCTCCAAAGCCTAAGAATTTTAGGCTAGAACAATTCTATGACTATCACCAGCAGTGTGGTTGCGATATGGACTACTATTTAGCATTGAAAGATGATATCCAATGCATCATTGATCAGGGCAAGCTGGTCCTGGATGAGAACAATCCTGTCTACCTGAAAACCAATCAATGCATATTTACAAAGATCCCCTGAATTCTCACAACGCAAGATACACCATCAAGATTATTAGCATTGATAGTAATCCAGAACCACCATAACAACCATTCGTGGTGTGTGTGCCTCCTCATAATGTATAAATGCCAAAAACAACAATGACAACAACATCATAACCCTTGTTTATCCTTAAAGTGCCTCATCAGACATCCACCTCACCCTTTGTGCTTAGATTTACACCACTGCCTGCACCAACACAAAAGGCACCATTTGTCATTAAGGTGCCAAAACATCTAAGCTCCTCTACCACTCAAAGCCAGGCAACAAAAATTACATCATAGACTCCTCTTCCAAAAATTTCTAAAGAGCGCTTACCAGACAAGGTGAGTAGGAAACGTACTATGCTAGGTCCCTCTAAGCATATCCCCTTGTTTGTAGTCCCTATGACCTCTCCATCATCAGTTGTTGGTGGCAGTGTATAAACACAATCAATGCCCACTGAGCCAAAAATGCTAGTTAGCCAGCCCAAAATCACTCCCCCTTAGGAGATTCATTTTCTAGGATGAATAGAGGAGGAAATGGGTAGCAAATAACAAGATGGCAGGAAAGACTTTCTCAATTCCCTTGCACAAGTCAAATAGGCCCTGAAGCAGAAAAACACAACTTTAAGCCTATATGACCTGATAATGACTTCCATGATGCATTGTGAGGCCATGGTTCACATGTTAGCATCTATCTTGGTTGATGAAAGCATGTTGGTCAAAGAGAAAGCAATCTATGCTATCATGCTTCCCTCTATGGCAGAAGAACCACAACAAGCTTAGTTGACATTTCACAATGAGTCCATTAAGGATGACCCTGAAAAGAATCATGTGACAACAACACCCATGTTCATCATCACAATGAGTCCATAGGGATACTACCAATGTCATTCCATTTCCCATAGTGGATAAATTGGGCTTGGTTGATCAAATCAAGCCCATGGCAACCTCCTACCTGAAATCGTTCAACGAGGCATGTCTAGTGGTAAAGGGAACTATCCACATTGACTTTGTGGCAGGGGACTAGTTTCGCACAAGTGCAGTATTCATTTTGATGGAAGAGATGCTCAGGTTCAACCTGATCCTGGGGAGGTTATGGTTAGCCCAATTAAGGGCTATCTCTTCACTGATACATCAAGAGATCATCCTACCCTACGTGGGTGGGGAAGTGATGATCTATGGTGACGAAGCAACTATCCAAGCCATAAACAACATTGACATGGAATAGGGTTTAGAGATAGTAATCTCTGAGAATGAAGTTTCTATTCATACTAAAACCCCTTTCTTGACTGATGAGCTAGCCAAAAATGTTGACTCAGATAAAGAAACTACGTGGGTTGATTTACCTTTTCAGACAATAGACAATGACATAGAAGAATACCACAACAAAGCCACTTGGCCATATGCTTTGCCTAGCCCATGATGGGTTAAGAAATAGCTACATAATTAGAGATTACCTCTAATTCAATTACATAAATTCTTGGCTTTAACATTCTTTATTTCCTTCCATCTTAATTTTAGCATCATGTTCATTTTTAGCATCACATTCATTGTTTGCATTATGTTCATTTTTGGCATTACAATCACTATTTACATTGTTTTAATTGTTTACATCATGTCTACTGTTCGCATCCACATCATGTCTATTATTTACATTATGTCCACCATTTACATCAAGACTGTTTCTTGCATTCATTATCTATCGCCTAGCATAAAATGGCCTTAAACTATTGCATGGACCAAAATGGCCTTAAACTATTGCATGGCCTGAAATAGCCTAAAACTAGCAAATTTACTTCCTCAAAAATAAAGAAAAAAAAAACAAAAATAAAAAAAATATTATTAAGAAATGGCCCAAAATTGTCTTAAACTATTACCAGGGCCCGAAATGGCCTTAAACTATTTCCATGACCCGAAAAGGCCTAAAAATAGTGATGGCCCGAAATGGCCTTAAACTACCATCACAGCCCGCTAAGGCCTAAAATTGGCAACTCCACCTCCAAAAAATAAAATAGACAAAAAAAAAAGAAAAAAAATTTATGATTAAGAAATGGCCCAAAATTCCCTTAAACTATTGCTACGGCCCAAAATGGCCTAAAACTAAAATAAAATGCCCTCAAGGGGCCCAAACACATTCATAAAAAATAAAATAAATAGTAGATAAACCAAAACAAAATAATTGTTTCACATTTCACTCTTCATTCAATTTCAGTCTATACAATAATGTTTGCAAAAATTTGAATCCAATTCAAAAACAAAAATAAAATTTTCTTTTTGCTACCACGCTAGAAATCTTCATCAAAATCCCTATCTCTTGTTCCACTTGGTCTAGCACCTCCATTTGGATCCTGCATAAGGTAAAAAACAAAACAATAAATCAAACTATGACTAAGCTTTCGCATAAAATAAACTATGATACATTAACAAGTGACTAACTTGAGATGGCCCCATGTCCATTTTAGAGGGTATCTTATCCATGCCGACCACTAGACATTATAGGATCTCCTCCTCAATGAGGTTGGCCTAATTCTCCTCTCCTAAATTAATGCTTGCTGTAACTTTTTCTTTCTCCAAAGCTATTCATCTCGGTGGCCCCAAAGAAAAGGTGGCGATGGTGGTTTTCCCTGAAGGTAAGGTCATTTCCCTTTCGAGAGACTCACTGACCACCACCTATTGCATGAATGTTTCGTAGGCCCTAGTAGCGCCAATGACATCGAGGAATAGCTTATGGGTATGCAACTCAATAGAAGAATCATGATATTGTTTATGATAGGTGACACATTCCACTTTATACATATGCTTGTGGTTCTTTTGTGCCTAACCCCACTCATACACCTTTGCGCTATAGTCCTTCTAGTCTTGGTTCTTCTAGGCTAGAAGGTCCATCTGCATGCGTCGTTCAATAATCTTGTGAGTGGGCTCATTCTTACTCTATACAACTATCCAATATCTTGCATAGTTAATAATGGTCATACGCCAACTACCATCATGAGTGTCATGGGCCAACAGAAATTTATTTTTGGATCGAAGGTCCTCCAACTCTATGACTTGGCTGGTCTTCTCTTTCTCAAGTTTTTGAACCCTCTTCCAGAGGTCCTCATTGACATGCCTATACCCCCATAAGAAGCATGCTAAGTACAATGCAAATTTATTCTTTTTCTTTTATATATGATGAGGCACCTCGGCTACCTTTGGAGGAAGTTCAGGCACTATGTCAACCTTGACTACCTGACGGGGGTTCCACTTGAGATGAGAAGCTATCAATCACACGTGGAAAATCATTAGTCATAGTTCCAAAAAAATGAAAACAACTTAGAGAGCCTAACCCAGTAACTTCAACATACCTATCTTAGGATCGATCTACCTTAGGCAATCGATCATGTCATTGACCATCCCCTTCATAAAAGTGAATTTATTAGGGGTCTCAGTCCATGGTTAGAAATGGATTGAGGAAGAAGGGTCAGGGGCATTAACAGTGGTGCTATACAATAAAACATGTTAGAAATGATGGATAGGACAACAATGAAGCTCAAAAAAATAACATAAACGATAGTGCAAAGCTTCTACCTAGCAAACCCTCAAGGGTGATAGCGAGACAATCGCCCATCGACACACTATCAAGCAAGCAATTAAACTCACCAGCATCAAATTGAAGCTCTTCCCCCTCTATCTGACTTAGTAGCATAGTGGAATCTTCAACTAACATGTGCCCCTTAGGTACTGAAGCACATTCCACAAAAGGATCATCAGCAGCAAGGGCCTTCTCCTCTGCCATCGAGGCCTCTTCTTCCTCTACAGTGGGCACCCCTACTTCAGAGGCCAAAACCTCTTCTTTGTCTTCCTCTGAATAAACACATTAAAAATAAGCAGGATACTCCAACCCAAAACAAGTGCTATGTTGTGCTATGCTACACAATGTAGCATAGCGTAGCAAGTGCTACGCTAATTAGACAATTAAGCACACTTACCAAATATGGGTTGCACCTTGCAAACTTTGAAGCAAAACTTTCTCTGCTTTTCCTCATTAGTATGAGGAGGTTCTTTTGTAGGATGGGACTTTTTATGCTATAGCCTAGTCTTCACTGTTTCAATGATGAGACATGCCTCCCTTAGCACATTACCTATGGTACTAGGAAGTCCATCTCAAACATTGTCTAGGGCATGAAAGGTACATCCCACCCGATCCCTCATTGTTATCGAAAGTGATTTCCCAATAGCTTTTGGGGGATCTTGGGATCAGGTGGTGTAGAAAACTTGGCAAATCCATGGCTTGGATATCTAGGTGCGATCTTGTTGCACCCAGGTGTCATTCTCATGGACCACCAAGAATTCCACAAAGCATCGCAGGTAAGCTATAAAGAAGGCATAATGCACGTTGAAATGGGAATCAAGCTTCTCATGAAGTTTGACCATTTCAGCCTGCAAGCCTTCTGAGAGGTACTTGGTCCAATTGTAGTGAGTTCCTTCTTCCATAATGTCCCGCATGATCTAGGCCTACTCTACTCTAAGGATTTTGTCTTAGGAGAGTAGCTTACAGAAGGCATGGGCACAGAAGATATGGTAAACCATTTGGGCCACTGCTAGCTTGACCTTGTGGATATAAATCCCCTTTCGGTCCTTGCTTACCCTAAGCCATTCCTCTATGTTCCTCTAATGGTTGACATCCTTACTAGTATTTTCCCATATGGCTAGGCCATTAGAGGGGACACCAAAAAGGTCTACAAAAATTTTGTCATTTATCTCAAACACCACCTACACATTGTGAACCCATGTGTGGAAGTGGTCAGCCTTTTCGGAAAAGGAGTCAACTAGGGAGAGCATTTCGGTAGCTCGGACACTTGGATTTATAACTAAGAACAAATCCATGAGCCTAGCTTCTTGAACATTATGAACCAAGATGGCTGGGGCCCCATTGCAAAGCTAGCACTAAGCCTCATCCACCTCCTCATACTTGAAGAAAAGGTTGATCTTGTCATGCCCAGAGGTGATCACTATAACCTCTTGGGATTCATTGGCCACTACAATAGTTAGCAACAAAAAATTAGCAAAAACTACAGAAAATTATCACTTGAGCACATAAAAAAAATGCACGATTTAACATACCAGGTTTAAATGGTGTAGGAAATGGTGGAATTTCCACCAAAACGTCTTCTATGATAAGCGGTCGACGAGATGCCCATTTTCTATCCAACCAACCAACTTCTTTACATTTCCCATAGAAGTTGGAATACTTGGTTGGATATGTTTTGAAATCAAGTCTGAGTTGTTCTATAACACCGGCACACACATTCTTGGTAGAGGAGAACACTTGCAAAGCCATTTGGGCCAATGCCAATGTACCCACATTACCATGAAGATTGTCCTTGTCAATATAAACCCTAGCAACATGCAAAATACAATAAGCATTTTGACTAGAACAAGGTAAATGATACAACATGTTTAAAACACCTTCATAGGACTCACCTTCTAGCCTAATAAATGGTTCCATGTGGGTTCTAGAAGTAGGTGCCCATGTGACGGGCAACGTACAATGTTTTGTATAGATGGTAGCATTTGAATTTAGGCATGTCCTAGATCCAGCTTAAGTGCCTCAAGCGTCTTGGGCACCGGTTGGAGCTTTCTGCCCCTTCGCCTTCGATTGACCCATTAGCCATGAACTTCAAAATGGCTTGGTTTACCCCATGCAACAACATTACAGTAAGTACAACAACTCTTTTGGTCGATAAGTGTAACCACATGATCACACTAAAATGGTGGAGGAGGAACTCTAGGAAGTCCCGTGCACCCTCCCAGAACTAGATTTCCTGATGCCCCACCCATGTGTGGGGGTGGGGAACATTGGCCACAGGTTCTCTAAGGCAGCATAGGACTCCTACCAACTCAAGGACGATCAAGACAGGTTTTAGCATAACCCTATGCAATACAACAAGAAAGCGTTAGTGCAACATTCAAGTGACAATTGCTAAGTAGAATAGCGTAACCCTGGCTGAACAGTTTTTCCTTTAGGCATGAAACAATGAGTCCCTAGTAAAATAGAATTAAACATTGCATGAAGAGTATAAAAGTGTCACACGTAGCATAACGTAGTAGCTACACCCCATATAGTGTAGCGTAGTAGGCGTACTCTATATAGCATAGCATAACAGTTACACTTTACGTGAGGGTGACGGCTGTAGCACGCATAGTATAGCAGGACGCCCACACCCTGTGTAAGCATAGTAAAACACTAACAAGCATAGTAGAGTAATAGTATCAGGAGCGTAGCAGGTCTACTGGTGTAGCTGCGTAGTGGGCCTACTAGCATAGCCGCATAGCAATCATGACAGCTACAGCAATGTAGTGTAACAAGAACCAAAACTGTAACATAGTAAGAGTTACAATGTCAAAATAACATGCCTTAGGAAAAATACACACAACATTTCCATTGTCCTAGCCCTACCCCACCACATGAAACATAGTTAGGTAAAACAAAGACACAATAAATTGCCCCTTTCCTCATGCTACGCTACGCTGGGCATGTGCTATGCTACCCCAAAACATCGTAAATAAAAAATCCCATCTAAGTGTAGTATGCTACACTAAGTTTGTGCTACGCCACCTAGAACCGACCAAACCCCTACGATAGTGCAGTGGCCATTCCTAACAATGGTGGCCAGGGTGGTGCCGTGCACAACCATAGCATAGCAACTACCATGGTTGTTGTGGCCAGAGTGGTGATAGCCATGGCACAGTGACAAAAACAACAACAAAAATAATAACAACAGTTGTAGCATAGCCACAATGATGACCGAAACAACCAAGATAGTGACGGCAATAGCAATCCCACTCGACACATTACACAAACCAAACGAGGGAAGTGTAACACTTACTAGGTGGATAGACCCTCTGGACTTTCCTCAATGTGTGCCTTGGAGAGGCATCACAAGGTATGCCCCACTTCATCCACCTTGGTAAGCTGCTAATTCCTGCGTTCACTTTTGTGTACCATTGCTTTGTTTGGGCGTATCAACTATATCAAATGTTACGCTATGCCTATTACGCTCTCTCTCGGCTCAACTACGCTACGCTCTGGGTGTGTTGGCTCTGATAATGAAAATGACAAGTTTACCAAGGGGTAATCCCCTATTTTCAGTCAACGTGGTAAAAACAACTGTCACTTTCATGTCCTGAATAACGTGGAACACCCCTATAGTGTAGCACTACTGTAGCATAGCATGTCCCCACTGCAGCGTAGCACTCAGCTGTAGGATAGCAAGTAGATCCACAGAAATTTTCACTTCATCTTTAAAACTTTTTCATGGTTACAGTCCACAAAGACCTTAAACTAGCAATTTTAACATTTGTTTTACATTTTAGACCTAGTGATAGTCTGCTACGACTTTAAACTAGCAACTTTAATTCACAAATTTTGCATAGTGATGGTTCGCTATGACCTTAAACTAGCAACTCTAACATCTCCTTTGCATTTTAAATCTATTGACGGACTGCTATGACCTAAAACTGGCAATATTAAAATGTAATCTTACATTGTTGTGGTCTGCTAAGACCTTAAACTGGCAATTATGTTGCATTGCATGATTACCTTGTCTACATTTTATTCCATGTTACTTTATTAAACAGGTATCACTTGACATTTTCTTGTTTGATGATTTTGCAAGAGTACTTCAAAAATGGCTATATAGGGTGATCTCCACATGCCCTTTGTCCTGATAAGACCTCATGGAAAGCTTACAAGACACTGTAGCTTAGAATCAATAGACTTGGAATCATCCACTCATGACATCGTAGTATCCTTGGAGACATCTCTAGATTAGCCAAAACATTTGTCCTAGGCCTTAGACCTAGAGGTCGGGGATGTAACTGAGGACCCTCTTATTAAAACCCTGGTAACTACATCTAGAGGTGAGGTGAAAACATTAAAAGTTAGTTTCCTACTAGAGCCACAAGTGCAACAAAAAATTTTTAAAGTCCTTAATGACAATGTCAAAATGTTTGTGTGGTCATAGGAAGACATGTCGGTCCTGGACCCGCGACTCATACAACACAACATTATATTAGACCCACGTGTCAAAGTAGTTAAATAAAAATCCCACAAAGTTAAGCTAGAGATTTCTTTGGCTGTATGCAATGAATTCACCAAACTCTATCAAGTTGATTTCATTCGAGCCATCGATTACTTAGATTGGGTCTCAAACATTATAGTAGTACCTAAGAAAACCAGGAGTATAAAAATTTTTATAGACTTCTGAGATTTAAATAGGGTGATAATTAAGGATGACTTCTCGTTGCCTAGTATTGATGAACTTATTAATACTATAGCTAGTCATGCCTTACTGTCCTTCATGGATGGGTTTTTAGGCTATAATCAGATTCTCATCAACCCATAGCACTATTTGGCAACTACTTTTATGACTCCTTGGAGGACTTTTTGCTACACAATGATGCCCGTTAGGCTGAAAAATGTTGAAGTAGCATATCAATGAGCAATGACATACATCTTCAGCATTTACCTCTTAGAAAGGCTAAACAACTACATTGATGACATAGTAGTTAAGTCTAAGGAAGCTACTGATCATCCCAATGATCTAAATGTAGTTCTCCAATGTTTTCATAGGCACGACCTATGCATCAATCCTAGGAAATGTATTTTCAGGGTTAAAACCGAATGCATGCTAGGTTTTGTAGTGTCAAAGACAAGGATACAAGTGGACCCCAATAAGGTGAGGGCAATTGTCATCCTAGAACCACCTAAAAATCTTAAAGAGTTGCACAGGTTTCAAGGTAGAGTATAGTTTATCAAAAGGTTTATTACGAGGTTGACAAACAAACTACACCCCATGCAACACCTGCTCAAGAAGGGGATCAACTTCAAGTGGATAGATCAATGTTAACAAGTCTTTGATAACTTAAGGAAAGAAATTTTGCACCTTCCCATTGTTTACCCTCCATAGAAGGATAAGCCTTTCCAAATCTACCTTGCAACCTTGGACATATCCATTAATGCACTGCTATGTCAAAAGGGAGATGACAGGTCTGAAATCCCAGTCTACTACTTGATTCATGCATTGATAGCACACAAAGTGAAGTACAATGAGGTAGAGAAAACCTATCTTACCGTAGTATTCGCACTTAAAAAGTGGAGGCATTACATATTTCACAATAAAGTTAACATCATATGCAAAAGCAACATACTTCAGGCTATCACAACTAACTTGTACGAGAGTAGTAGAATAGCCTGATGAAAAGCCATAATAGCAAAATTTGATTTACATTATGTGGCACAATCATTAACAAAGGGTCAAGAGGTAGCCACACAGCTTACGGATTCACCCGTTGATGATTAGGCAGTAATAGAACCCAAATTCCTAGATGAGAATATCAATAGCATAAGTCCTATACCATTAAATTTTAAAGCTAGTTTACATTTTGACAGTGCTTCAGCTACATGAGGTGGTAGCGCCATCGTTGTTCTTACATTTCCCTCCAGGGAAATTTGATCCTTCATGTATTGTTTTACATTCCTTTGCACGAATAATGTAGCCGAGTAAGAAGGAATCCTTAGGGGACTCCTAGTAGCTCAAGAGCTGAGGATCCAACATTTGGTAAACTAGGACAACTCCCAACTGGTTATCAATTAGATCACCAAAATTTACACTTGTAGGGCTTAACATTTGCAACCTTATTATGATTTACCCAAGAGTCAACTAAAGTGGTTTATAACATTAGACATCCAACATGTGCCTCGCAATGAAAATACTATGGTTGATGTGTTAGCCACATTAGCATTAAATGTACCATCACACATGTTTTCTACCTTGCCTGCTTCGATAATAGAATGTACTGATCCTATTACACAAGTGGCACACATTGCATTTGTAAGTGTAATAGATACCCAAGATTGGTATGCCAACATCAAAGCATACCTCCAACATGGCAAACCCTCACATGGCTTAATGTTTGCTCAAAAGGATGCAACATGCAAGTGAGCATGACAGTATGTCCTAATAGGTTATAACACCTTATGCAAACACTCCTTTGATGGGATACTGCTAGTGTGTGTTAGTGGGGAAGAAGCACAAAATATTGTCAATGAATTCCATGAGGGTTTGTGCAAAGGACACATAGCTCCCAGGGCTATGGCAGCAAAAATCATATGCTTAGGTTACTACTAGCCTTGCATAGAACGGGATTGCCTTGCCAAGGTTAGGACGTGCGATGTATGTCAACGCCATGCAAACCTCATACATGTGTCAACTACTAAATTACATCCTACATAGATCACATGGCCTTTCCAATGTTGGGGACTAGATATCATAGGACCCATCACGTCTAAGTCTTCTGCAGGACATAGCTTCATTATCATCGCAACCGAATACTTCACAAAGTGTGTAGAGGCTATTCCCCTAAGAAATACCATATCTCAACAGGACTTTATCCTAGAAAACATAGTAACAAGGTTTGGTCTTCCCATGACTATTGTGATAGATAACGGGCCACAATTTAGTAGCACAAAAACCAAAACATTTTGTGAAAACCTTGGCATCAAACATTCTTTTTTATCACCATACTACCCATAAGTGAATAGGTAGGTAGAGGTAACCAACAAGGTCATCATCAACTACGCTAGCTATGCTTTGAGGCATAGCCCAATAGTTAGGCAAATTCTATAAAAATTAAGGTCCAATGTTGGCTATGCTAGCTACACTCTGGAGTATAGTAGGAAGAGTGAGAGCATAGCACTAACACTCTGAAGAAATTTGATAAAACTTGCAATCTTCATCTAGGGTACACTAGCTATGCTCTGGAGCATAGTACGAGGGGTAGCTTTAGGAGTTAGAAAATTTACCAAATGTTCCTTCCATGCTAAGCTATCTTGACACTTAGGCAAAATTGGACACTAAAGTGCATGGTATACTAACTATGCTCTAGAGCATAGCAGAGGGAATGGGAGCATAGCACAACACTTAGAAAAATTCTTGCAACTACTATTGAAACTTTAGAAAATTTTTCAATTTTGGCTCTATTCTACATGCTACACTAACTATGCTCTAGAAAGTAGTCCCAGCAATGGAAGCATGAGCCAAACACTTAGAAAAAAGTTTCCTTGTGTTGACACTTAGACAAATTTGTTATTGAGGTGCTATCACCTGAATTTGGTGCTGTGTCACTACCAATAGTCTATCCTCCACAAGAGGGTACACCATTTTACATTTATCTCACCATCTTTGATACATCAATTGCCTCTCTACTTTGTCAAAAATGTTATGATAGAGCAAAAATTCATGTATACTACCTTAGCCATACACTAGTTTCTCACAAGACCTGATACACTAAGGTGGAGAAATATTGTTTAGCACTAGTCTTGTCTTTGAAGAAATGGAGACACTACCTCTTTAAAAGCCAATTCAACATAATTTGCAAGGACTACTTGGATCCATAATAACCAAAATCTATGAAAGAAGCTACATAGATCAATGGAAAGCCATAATTGTAAAGTTTGACCTCCATTACATCTCGCAATCCTTAATAAAAGGTCAAGCTATAGTTGTACAATTCATAGTTTTGCCTATTGATGACCAAGTAGCCATAGACCCAAAGGCCCCTAATGAACACATTAACATAGTTAGTTAAGTATCTAAGGATTATGAGACATTCATGAACTTTGATGGAGCTTCAACCACCCATGGGCCTATTGTTGCTGCCACCATAACACTCCCATCTAGTGATATCTAGTCCTTTCCCTATTGTAACGACGAAAAACGTCGATCACTAGAAATACTGAATGAAAGTTTGTGTACATAGTTCTAACCCCGGATCTGTGCGAGGACCATGCTAGAAAGAAAATGAATCTAAGGTGCCCTAAATGGTCTTGTCAATCAGATAGGGACTTAACTAATCAGTAAAAAATTTGTGATATTTGGATGACAAAATGATGGTTCTTTATGAGAAGATATAATATTTGTTAATTTCAAAGATAATTGAAAACAATGTAATCGGTTTAAAGTGATTTGCGAGATTCGTATAAATAGGGAACAAGAGATCAAATTTAGCAAGTAGGTGATCCCTAGATCTAGGATTTATCTCATGAACCAAATATATTAGATACAATGATTACAAGCAGACTTCATTTTAAGTGGAGTACATGCCAACAACAAGAAGGTTGTTCAAAGATGAAGCAAGCAAAGGTCAATCTACCTTGTTCTAGCAGATTTGGGTACAAGGAGGTTGGTCCTGAAGTAGAATGTCCATCAAATAGCTATTTCTAACCAAAGGTTCTTGCCAATTATCTTTGATATTCCTGTGATTACTAATCCTCTTTGTTCTCTTTTCAATCCTTGTTAAAAGTTGCCAAACATTGCCAAAAAATCGCCCACAGAGAAAATCTGTTAATCTTAGGAGAAAATTTTGCCAACACTTTGATTTTTGTTGAATAGAGTATTTATAAGATTAGGGTTAGGAGAAAAACACGGTTTAGATGATGCGTGTCCTGAACCTGTACAATGTCGTTGACCTGATGTGTTTGTTGTTGAAGCTTGCAGCGCCATACTGTGTAGCGCATTGTAACCACTCTTGTTTGGGCTTTGGCGATAGGCTATTCTTTGATTATGTTGTGATATGCTAGAGAGCATATCGTGATGTATGAACTACTGATGCTTGTATTATACTAGTTTTGTCTTTGTTTGTATTACGTTGTACCATGCTAAATTACACCTCATAGCGTAATTTAGCATAAAATAGTGAACCTGCGAAAAATAGAAGTGTTGTCGCTACACTTCCTCTATTTCTAATCAATCCTTCCAAGATTTATTACACCACACTACATAATGCAATGTAATAGGCCTCTTAACCAAGAAAGAAAAATTGCTGAAATGCGTGGCATGCTGCAGATCATTGCCTAAGCCTTGATATTTTTGCTGGGTCATCGAAGTCTTGAATGTTTGTCATCTTTGATGTTGCGGTGGACTTCCTTTCACATTACGCTGTGTAACATGACATTACGCTATGTTGTGTAATGTAGCGTAATATGCTAAAAGTTAAGATTTCTGAAACATAGAAAACTCACAAAGTTGAAGGCTTGCCGCTATGCACCCATCATTTTGCTCTATCTTCTAAAATTTAATTATACTATGTTGCGCCTTGTAGCAACTCCTTGCCTGAATCGCTAGATTTTTCCAAATCTTCAAGGCCTCGAAATGTTTATGGTGTTTCAATGGCTTGTCTTTGTTGATGTTTAGAGGGCTTGCCCGAAAGATGTCGATAAAGAATACGAAACACCAGAGAGGTAAAGGCACCAACAGCATCCATCGGAGATTACTCAAATATCGCTCTGTCAAACCTGGAAGTGCAAAGGCAGGGTAGGAAAGAAAGCATAGAATGGATTTTATAGAAGTAAGAGGAGGAAGGTTCGGGGAAGATTCAAGCATGTGAACATGAAACTTTTGTGAACTAGTCATTACGTCCTTCCGCGAATGTATTTGCGAGAGGTTACGCCATCATACTGTATATGAAGGGCTTGTGCAGACGAGTTGTGTTACGCCCGCGTGGTCTAGATGAATTGTTTTACATCCATTTTGCCAAGCTTTTTCTTTTTTTTTCTTTTTTTTGAACTACATTCCACTGGGCGAGTTGCGTTACGCTAGTTCATGGACACGATGATGCGAAATAATTTGATTGAATGTTCATGCTCTATACAAGCAAAGAAGAGGGTAAAGGTGGTCATGAGGACAAGGAAAGGAGGAAGCGAAGTAACGTATCTGATGGGGGGAGAGGTAGGGTTTGCACTCCTAAGTAGCCAGGCTAGTCTAAGCAATCACTTCAGGACGTCGCAACACCTTACCTTCTAATGAATGCATTCTCAATCAACATTGTCGTAGCAAGTAACCTACAAAACATAATAGAGAGCAGAGTGCAAAAGCAATCGTCCTAATCGCTAAGGAGGGAGACTGTTGAAACAAGCACCGTCCAAAGCAAAAAGGAGAGTGTAGGTCATGAAACAAGGAGTAAGGGTCCCAATGTTGATGTCACAGTTCATGAAGGTGTCATCGATAGCCAAATTCATCTTGCTCAAATGACTGGGCAAAGAACAAGTCAGATGAACCTACTAAGCTGGAGTCTGGTGATGATGATGGATGGAGGTCGTTGAGACTACAGATGACCACAGTTTCTTTGGGGCCCCAAGCAGTGAAGTTGATGCCAGAAGTTACAACTACAGAGTGGCTATTGTAGCAACATCTCTGAGGGATCAGTAGTATGCCTTTCGGCATGTCCAAGGAATTAGTAGGATGTTGGTGGAGTAGTGGCGTTACATCTGATCCAACACCTTACCCATTCCATCTGGTAGGGATGCAATGCAAGAGTGATCATGCTCACTTGCTTTGTGGATTGTTTGTTGATAGATTCCAATTTTAGGTCCTGGTTGACTGTTGTTGCTGGTTTTAAGCCTCAATAGGCCGTGGTCCTAGTTTAATGTCTAGGTAGACTGAAACCTGCTAGTTTTATGTTGTAGCGAACGGTGGAAGAGCTAGATTATGGTCCCAATAGACTGTGCTGTGGGTGTTAGTTTTATGTCATAACCAAGGGACAAGTTTTTGTTGGTTTAGCATCTCAGTAGACGTGTGCTTACCTTGCCAGTTTCATGTCATGGCGGACGGTTAGAAACTTTGCCAGTTTAGTGTCTTGGTGGATGGGTGAAAGGAATGCCAATTTTACATCGTAGTAGACATATGTTACCTTTATGCTTGAGCTGAGTTAGTGTTTAAATTTAGTACCACTTCAAATACAGATGATTCACTGGATTCGAGTGTTCGTTGCCGTCAATATCCTCTAACTTGAATGCCTCGTTGCCGTATGCGCCGATGACCAAGAAAGGGCCTTCCCAATTTGAGGAGAATTTACCTACTGGTTCGCGAATGACCTTGAGAACTAAGTCTCCTTCCTTGATTGATCATTGATGTAGGTTGTGTCGATGATTCTGTCTCTGTTTATCCTAATATCTTTCGATGGTGTCGAGCATATGGATGCGTTTCTCCTCCACTGAGTCTAAATCCACAATTCTAGACACATTTTGTTGAGTCTCCTTTATAACTATGGAGAGAACCATTCACAATGAGGGAACCTGTAATTCCAAGGGAAACACTGCTTCGAATCCATAAACTAGGCTGTAGGGCGTTCTGTTTGTAGCTATTCTGCACGTCATACGATATGCCCATAGGACATAGAGGATTTTTTCATGCCATCATTTTTTGTTATTGCTAAGCATCTTCTTAAGTAGATTGATAATTAATTTTTTTGTTGCTTCTGCTTGACCATTTGCTTGCGGGTAATAGGGTGAAGAGAAAGATTTCTTGATACTAAGATTATAGCAAAAAGATTTTGTTTCTGTACTACTAATTTGTGGCACGTTATCAATCACAATAGGCATAGGAAGCCCAAATCTAGTTACAATATTTTCTAAGATGAAATGGTAGACCTGTTGATATGTAATCTTCCATAGGGGGATAGCCTCAACCCAATTTGTGAAGTACTCAGTGGCGATTATAATGAAACTATGTCCTGCGGAAGATTTAGGCACGATGGGACCTATGATATCTAGTCCCCATCGTTGGAATGGCCAAGTAATCTATGTAGTGTGTAACTCAGTGGGCGACACGTGTATTAGGTTTTCATAACATTGGCAAGTATCACACGTCTTAACTTTGGTAAGGCAATCTCTTTCCATGTATGGCCAATAGTACCCTAGGCGTCTGATTTTAGTAGCCATGGCTCGCAGGGCTACATGTCCTCCACATAGCCCTTCGTGGACTTTGCTAACTATTTTCTGTGCTTGATCATTATTAATGCAGGCTAGGAATACCCCATCAAAAGAGCATCTACAGAGAGTACTGTCTCCAATGATGACGTATTTCCTAGCACACTTGCACACTGCATCTTTTTGTGTATACGTTAGCTCGTGTGATGGTTCGCCATGCAGAAGGTAAGTCTTAATGTGGCATTCCCCCCATGTTTAATGAAGAAATATGTGCTTCTTGAATGATAGGATCTGTACATTCCATCATCAAAGTGGGCCAAGTGGCAAACAAGTGTGGTGGCATGTTTAGTGTCAGTGTTGCCAGTGCATCGGCCACAACGTTTTCGTTACGCGGCACGTGTTGGGCATTGATTATCACAAATTGTTTTAGGAGATCTTTAGCCATATCGTAGTAGGACTGTAGATGCATAGCTTTGCAGGCGTAGACTCCTGTGATTTAATTGATGATGAGCATCGGATCACCTTGGATTGCCAGATGTTGAACATTGAGTTCTCTGGCTATCAACAATCCTCTGAGGAGCCCCTCATACTCTGCCATGTTGTTCATACAAGGGAAGGCTAGGTGGTAAGCCAATGGATGCATATCCTCGAGGGCAAGCATAATAACAGGGGCAGCACTGTTGCCTCTAGTAGCTGAAGCTCCATCAAAGAATAACGTGGCTTCGAGGCCTATTGATACAAGGGTTAAACTATGTACATGCTCATCCAGAAATTCTGGCTCTATTGTAGCTTGATCTTTGATAGGAGATGTTGCTAGCTAGTCAGCTATAGCCTAACCTTTGGTGGATGATTGGCCAACATAACGTAAATCGAATTTAGTTGTGATAGCTTTCCAGCGAGCTATCCTACTACTCTCATACAATTTGTTTGAGATAGCCCATAGAATGTTGTTTTTGCAAATTATGTTGACTTGACTGTGAAAAAGATAATTCCTACATTTTTAAGTGCAAAAATCAATGCCAAATAGTTACGCTCCACTTCATTGTACTTCGTTTCGTACACAAATAGAGTGTAACTTAGATAATAGATAGGGGCTTTTGACCCGTTGTTCCTTTTTTGGCAAAGTAACATAGCTATAAACACGTTCAAGTTAGCTAGATAAATGTAAACAAGCTGGTCCCTTTGTGGTAGGAAAATTATTAGTAAATGTTGTAGCTCCCTTTTTAAGTTGTCAAATGTNTATTAGTAAATGTTGTAGCTCCCTTTTTAAGTTGTCAAATGTATGCTAGTAGTCATCGGTCCATTCAAAATTAACACCCTTCTTAAGAAGGTGTTGCATGGGATGTAATTTATCTGTTAACTTCAAAATGAACTTCCTGATAAATTGTAGTCTACCCTGCAACCCACGTAGTTCTTTAAGGTTTGTAGGTGGCGATAAATCAACAATGGCTTTAACCTTGTCAGGATCGACTTGAATGCCAATCTCTGATACTACAAACCCCAACATGTATCCGGTTTTAACTCCGAATACACATTTCTTTGGGCTGAGCCATAAGTCATGTTTGAGACATCGTTTAAGGACTAACTCCAGGTCTTCTGAATGATCTTCCAACTTTATAGACTTGACAGCTATGTCATCTACATAGTCGTTCAATCTCCCTAAAAGATAGTCACTAAATATATATGTCATGGCTCGTTGATACGTTGCCCCAACATTTTTTAGCCTAAAAGGCATCATAGTATAATAGAAGGTCCCCTAGGGCATCATGAATGTTGTGGTCAATTGGTGCTCCGGATTAATACAAATTTGATTATAACCTAAGAAACCATCCATAAAGGATAGAAGTGTGTGATCAGCTATTGTGTCGATCAATTGGTCGATAGTAGGTAATGGGAAATTATCCTTAATCATGGCTTTGTTCAGATCCTAGAAATCTATGCAGATGCGTATACCTCCCATTTTCTTGGAGACAACTATGATGTTGGACACCCAGTCTGAGTAATCAACCATGTAAATGAAACCAACCTGATACAGCTTGATGATTTCATTACGCACTACTAGTGCAATTTCTGGCTTAATCTTTCATGCCTTCTATCTAATTGCTTTGATGCATGGATCTAAAATTATGTTATGTTATATTAATCTCAGGTCTAATCTTGACATGTCTTCATATGACCACGCAAATACAACAACGTTATTTTGGAGCACTTGTGTTATGCCACTCTGTGTCTATTGGTCTAGGAGGGAACTAACCCTAAGAGTTTTATTTTTGCCTTTGTGCATAACCACAAGGACCTCATCAAGAGGGTCCTCGGTCACATCACCAGCCTCCAGGTCTAGAGTTTGGGCCAATCTAGGGATATTTTTTATGTTGCTATGGTTGTATCACAAAGGGAAGGGTCTATTTCTGTCAGTGTGTAATTATGTTGTCTAATGGCCTCTCCATATGGGCCTATTAAGATTAATGGTATAGATAAACCTGCGTCCATTTGCGAATCACCCTGTAAAAACACCAAAAAACGAAAGTTGTTACATTATTTTTTTGCCAATTTGTTGAACAACAAGAGTTTGTGTTTTTTTTGTTAGGGTTACATATTAAAGGAGCTTCCAGTTTAAGGTCTTAGTGGACCATTACAAATATGCACAGTTTGTAAAATAATGACGAGCTAGGCTTCCTAGATGCTAGCATATAAAAAAAAGATGAAAGATGCAATGTGGCCTGTCTAGCGTGTCATGAAATTTGAATTTTTGTATAGACTGTAGTTAATGCGGCCGGATTACAAAATGATAAATTATGTATTAGTTTAGGGTCATTTTGGACCGTGATCCACACGATATCTGTGAAATTAATGCCCCGATCTTCATGTTTCATGTCATACTGACACCGATGTTTCGAGAAAGTTCCACATCAATTAGGCAGAAAGAAAAGCTAGCTTCAAGCATTTTGTTTATAAATCGGTGGTTCATACTCAAAACAGGTTATAGATATTGCAAATTTGGATCTGGCTATAGCAGAAAAGGAGCAGAAGCAAGGTGTAAATAGATGATTTTATGGAAACTCTTTCGATTGCAACTATGGAACCAAAGGTCAAAGGGAAGAATGATAAACTAGCAAGGATTGACGAAGTGCAAGAAAGTTTGCAGTGGGCTTCGTAGGCCAAAGTCGAGACTCGGGAGGTTACTTCGCTTAACCAGTAAGTCGTCGTTCACCCTTTTGCACTATTGTTATATTTGTTGCAGCATCATAGTTGTATATTATTTTCCTAAATGTGTATGTTGCATTGAGCATTAATGTCTATTTACATGGACTAAGATATTGTGGTTTGCGATATTACCTTTGTCTTCGTTGTTGGAGATGAACCTCATATTGTTACGAGGGTTTAGATAACATTGAGTAATATTGAGAAAATGTAGTGTATAATCAAAAAATCTAGGTATTGTACCTATGGGTAGCATAATCAGGGTTTTGTTTTCTTTTCCTTTATTCCTGTAATAGTTACTTGTTACGCTGGAGCAATATGTAGTGTTGCTTTTATCACCGTTGTCAGAGACAGACCTTTAGCTGTTGCAAGGGTTTGGGCGATTCTGGCCATGTGTTTATAGTGGAATCTGTAATTTTCTGGGAATCAGGAGAACCCTAATGTCACATGATGTATCTTTATGTCTAAATGGTTTGTCTAACAGTAATACATTTTTATTGTATAGTATTATGTTAAAGCCCATCCTAATTGTTTTGGACATCATGGACATTCTATGCTGCATGCATGTTTCCACGGCCAATGTTCCTCCTCCTCATGCTCATATAAAGTGGAAGGCAGTGTGGTTCCGAAGGGACGCACGGGGGTTTTTGCAATTTTTGCTTCATAATTACAATATAATCTTCTAGTCGCATCTACTAGGTGATGTAGTTGTTGCTATTTCGGAGACACTACTGGTTGGTTCAAGACAGAACATCTTGGCATTCCTGATAGATGGCATGATTGAAACTATATGAGTGCAAGACTACGAACAGAGCATCAAAGGTTTAAGGCATTTATGCTAGATCTGGAAGATACCTAGATTCAACTATTATCACA
The DNA here is from genome assembly GCA_015680685.1 of Gnetum montanum. Classification (NCBI taxonomy): domain Eukaryota; kingdom Viridiplantae; phylum Streptophyta; class Gnetopsida; order Gnetales; family Gnetaceae; genus Gnetum; species Gnetum montanum. Next base: position 817,192 of record MNCI01028043.1, on the reverse strand, counting down.
CTTATAATACTCTGTTCGTGGCCCGTCACCTCACAACCTACTTCCAGAACCCACCTGGTACCGTGTATTATGCAGGAAGGTAAGAATTTAAATTTGTGTCATTTCGATGTGTGGCAACACGCTAACTACTATTTAAATTTATGTTGAGTGTAAAGAATTTACCCATCTTCTGTGATGTAGATTCTTCATTAATGACAGTGGTCTCCTGGGTGACAATGATACATTATCATTGACTGAAAGGGCTATAAATGAGTTCACTTCTATTAGCAACATATGGACTGCTGTCATGGGGCAACTAGCATTTGAAATCCCAAAATACTCGACCCACTATGCCGACTTCTTTTCTAGATGTAAAAATCTCAGATGGCTGGATAGGGAATGGACCTTGGATCCTCCTCTCACTGTCGCAGACGTGCAAAGGAAAGTCCCTCCATTTTTGTTGGCATATTTTGGCCATTTAATGGAGCAGGCTTTGTGAGGTTGTGAAGCTAATCATATAGATAACGTTCACCCTGATTTAAACATTGCCAATATTTTATTGGATGAAGACTTTTCAAAGGTTTTGGGTTGGTAGTTTGAAAGGTTTGTCTCTAAATGATTCACTAGCAAATACAGTTTTGTTTAAGACAAATGATCAATTGCTCAGAGTTCATGACAATCCTCTACCAATTTTTTTTAGTGCCAAAGAAGTATTCACTGGATCTAAAAACATGTATTGATGTACAAGTCAAGAAGTGGGTTTAGTTAACCTCCATAAGGTATGGGAAGGTAATGAATGTGAGGCAACTTGTAGAAAACAAATGATGCCTTGTAATTGAGAGTTATATTGTTTGGCCTATGAAATGCCCCTAAAAATTTCATAAGGTTGATATACAACGTGTTGAGGCCATTGATAAACATTTGGTATACTATACAGAAATTGATGCTATATTTTTATGGTTGAGCTTCTGGGCCAGGCAGGGAGGCTGCAAGAAGCCGACGAGACTATGAACAAGATGATCTAGCACTTGCCGTTGATCTAAACCTCCATTAGAGCCATGCTATTGCAGCATTACAATAAAAAAAAGCACCACTCAAATTGGAAGAATGTTGATCCTTGTTCAGGACTACACCCTATTTCTGTAGCATTTTAATGTTATCATAATAATTGTCATAGTGTTTCAACATTTTTACAGTATGTTCAAGGCAGACCCAGATGTCTGCAACTTCGTCGATCATATTTTTTTGCAATAATTATGGTTGAAAGGATAGTTTAAAAGATGCAATCATCTGTGGCAAAAACAAAGGGCACCAGGTAGATGACAAGAAAGCACGTGACCTCTCCTAGCTGAATTGAGCTAGAGCCAATGCCGACGCTGATACCTACGACTTCGGTGGAGCTGTTGCCAGAAACAGAGACATGGAAGAAATCGGTTTTGATCAGGAATTTGTAGCAGTCGCAGTCCAGCAGCATAGGAATTGTAGTGAAGGACGGCCATGAAACCTTCATCAGTAACTCTTTCCTGGGCTAGCACATCACCGCTGGCCTTCTTGGAAAGTAAATTAAAATGCCAAGTTATTTTCTTGAGTGAAGATTGAAATAAAAAAAAGGAGGTGATTATTTACCGCAACAAAGCATACTCCCTGTTAATATTGGCAAAATAGACAACATCATGGGTAAAGGATGATCAAAAATTAGCAAAGAGTTGGAAGCAAGTGAAGGACCTAACGGACTACCAACTGGTTTTGATTCCATAGATTTAAAATTATCAAAGGATGTAAAGGTTTTTGTATTGCAGAAAAACCCAAATTCATGTATGTCCAAAGGCCCATTGTTAATGCTGCCAGAGAAAAAAACGAAATCAGAAAAACAAAACTGAATGCCATGGTTTTGGGACAAATCCTTTGGCTCGTCGTTCAGGACTGCGCCCACACATCGGCCGAATTTATGTTGCCGACTCTCTAGATGCCGAACCTGAGTTCATGGAGCGCGTGGGAGGCTCTTCTTTCACTGTTGAGCTGAGTTAAAGGGGGTTTCGGGCAGCAATCGCGTGGAGAAAGCTAGACAGAACTGAGGCCAGTTTAGGGTAGAACGCAGCAGATATATTATCGATTCCAGTAAAGGCACTTGTGAATTTCAGAAGAATGGACACCTATCTTACACGAAGAACAAATCTGGGTTTTCATCCACAGCAATGGCAAATGCCTTTAAAACCCTGGTGGATGAAAATGTTGGAAGAATCTACATCAAATGTTGGACGAAAATTCTGAAAGCCAGACAATTTACCAGTTATCACAGATGGAGGGCAGGGAAAATCTACGAAACAAGGATTAAATCACATAATCATCAAAACTTGCAGGGCATTTTCGAGAGGCAGAGGTTACAACAGTTGCAAATCCTTACGGAACACACAGCAACGTTCCCTAATGCGGTGGCTGAGTCTTCTCTTGTGATGGCAGTTGCTGGTAACGATTTTTGGCCGAAGAAGATATTTTGAATCAGTTGCAGGCAGTTGTAGCATCGGTGCCTTCACCTTTGGGCTCATATTTCAGCCATCCCGAATCTTAATTTCAATTATCAGGGATGCAGAAAGGATAAATTAACTACCGCTACCACCAATAAGGTGGATATTATATTATATTTTTATGGTAAAATCTTAGAGATTAATGACACTTAGTATTTAAAATTTAAATTAAATTAAATTAGATTAGGAAATTTAGACTTATTTTAATAAACTACTTACAAAGGCAATATTTATAATATTTATTAATTAATTTCCCCTAACTTTATGAATAACTTCCTAACTCCCTCCTAATTAAATGGGCAAGTAACCTCCTAACTTGTTGGGTAAGTAATCTCCTAATTGGTTGGCCAAGTTACTTGGGAGAAAAGTTAGCTAGGATATTTTGGCATGTAACTACCTTGTAAATATTATAAAAAGGCTTCATGAGCACTTTGAAAAGATTATTTTTGGGGGGAGAATTTAGAGGAAGGATAATTGAGAGGGATTTTGAAGGATAATTTCGAGAAGAGACTTTTGGGAGGTCTCATACATCACACTTAGGCTCTCACTTGTAGACACTTTGAGGTCTTGAGAAGAGCATTTGCAAAGAAGATTTGTAAAGATGATTTCTTGTAAGATGGCTTGCTAAAGGAAAGATTTCAGCCTCTTTGTCATGGTCCTGTGAGTTATGCATTTCATTTTTTATTATGTTCAAATTGTTTAGCTAGTGGTTTAGATAGTATCATCCTTGGCAAGTAATTTTGGGATTTTTAGATTGCTCTTACTATTCTTGTTGCCCTATAGAAATTTCTATTAAAATTTTGCCATAGAAGCGCTTATGTTTAAAAGCCTTAAGAGCATTTTAGTAGTAAATTTTGTTTTTGTGCAATGTTTTGGAACTGCTATTGGGATT
>MNCI01028043.1:782736-813653 GCA_015680685.1 Gnetum montanum | reverse complement strand
TTTCTTTTCTATCTATTTCCATTGAATCTTGCTCTATTTCTAATTTTCTTGTGGAACTATCTCTTTCTTTGGGGAAAATTAAGAGTAGATTGTGGAGTTGTGCTCAAATGTTTTTGCAAAATTTTATTTGTTACAAGTAGGTATTATAAGGACCGCATAGACTAGGCATTTGAACAAAATAGGAAATTTTTAACAACTCACAGTACTTGGCAAAGTTGGTTGAATCTCTTTAAAGTAAGTCATTTGTAGTTTACACACAACGCAATCATTACATTTCACACAACCGCACGCCGCAACAGCACACACACATACTCACATAAACTACTGAGTTTATTTGGAGGTATCTGGGCCTTGGTGTTGCCAGAGACCAGCAGGCACCTAAATCCTGTTCAAGGACACTCGTTGGCAGTCACGTCCCAAACGGTCACCAACAGTGACTTTCGACTTCAGATTGTATTTGAAACGAGTCACAAACTAAGTTAACAGCTCTTCTAAAGTTGAGATGGAAGTACATGGGAGTGCTCGATACCAATCTAGAGCTTTGCTTGTTAAGGACATAGCAAAGACACAAATTATAGTATGGGGCCATTGTTGTAATAATAAGGACTTTGACCTAAAAGTGACAAGGTGGGCCTTTGAATCACCTTCCCCATTATATTTTGTAAAATGGGGAAGGGACATCCCAGGTGGCAACGACAGGACAAGGACTGCTGGACTAATAGGATCATCATGGTAGAAATCCATGACTTATACTGTGTCAGAACCAGTAGCCTTGAGATTCTTAACCTCTTCTATAAGGGTCTGAATGAGCTGGAAGGCTTGGTCTAGACCCGTAGACAACGAGGTCATTTGTGGAATGCCAGGGGGGCCACACTGGGTGGCGTAATGGAGGCGGCAGCTTGGGCGATTATTGGTGCCATCGGGATGGTCCTTACAGGCAGTGCCACTTGTGGCATCCACCATCTGGTAGTTGGTGTAGATGGAGCGACCACCATCGGCTGTGCCATTGGATATGTTGTTTGTGTAACAGGGGGCACAGGCAACGATCCTACAACTGGGTTTAGCACTTATGGATCTTGGCTTTGATGATGGGGATGGTGGTGTATTTGCACAGGATGCGCAACAAGAGACATGTTGGGAGCCCACCATGTTGTGGTGGCAAGCCCTATCGTGTGTTTCAAGAGCAAGGTTGGTGTTGTAGGTAATTGCAACGTAGGTATCACGTGCACATGCAGTGACATAGGCACAAGCACATGATGAGATGGGTTACGTAATTGCACCTACTGGGGAATGATTTGTGATGGACCCTTACCTAGAAGTATAGTCGGAGAGAGAAAATGTAGGTGTGCCGAGTGTGGGACTCAATTAGTATTAGATAATGTCAAGGGCATGGTAACCATGAACAACGGATTTACGTGGGATGTCATGGAGGGAGGGGCCATGGCAAAATCAGCATGACCGCCTCCCTCAGAGTGGGAGTCTAGATCATCTTGCCCATCATGAAGTGTTTCATCATGCAACAACTCCTCCAGTTGTTTTGGTGACATCTTAGCCATCAGCATTTGATCTAGGATCCACTGTTGTTGGTCTGTCAGAGGCACAGTGGCATTAGGTGAAGGAATAAATTCCTTCCCATTGCAGTATATGAACTCGTATTCTCATTTTTCTTTGAGTTCTTGGGGATACATGGGTAGGTTTGTTGCTAGTTTAGCACAGAGGAAATTGTAGTGTTCTCTGCACTGAGCGTATCCCTTAAGCTCTTTGTTTTGAAGCCTGAGGGAGCGGTGTAGTGGCACCAGCCTAGTTGGTGACTCGACCACAGGAGGCGTAACTTGCAAAGTCCAACGGTTCTCAAGGTTGGCAATGTCAACAGCTATAGTTGATGTAGTCATTCTCTACACAGTTGGTAAATAATTACAATAAGGATAACAATCAGAAGGGCAAAGGAAAACTAAGATAATAATCGGGGCTTTCTATCTTGTAGGATTCCAAAGGAATCGTCACAGCAATTAATCTGCACCACACAATCCCATAAACAACCTCTGAGGTATTACATTTACGTTGATTGAAAATGGGTACAGATAGCTTACAAGACTATCCTTAAACTATGGATTGGATATGAAGGTCCTCCTTCTAGCGCTAGAAAACTGTAATGATGGAAAACGTCGGTCGCTTGAAATACCTAATGAAAGTCTATGTACACAATTCTAACCCTGGATCCGTGCGAGGACCGTGCTAGAGAGAAAACAAATCCAAGGTGCCCTGAATGGTCTTGTCGATTAGACAGGGACTTACCTGATCAGTAAAAATTTTGTGATATTTAGATGACAAAATGATGGTTCTTTATGAGAAGATATAATATTGTTAATTTCGAAGATAATTGAAAACAATGTAATCGATTTAAAGTGATTTGTGAGATTCGTATAAATAGGGAACAAGAGATCAAATTTAGAATGCAAGTGATCCCTAGATCTAGGATTCAACTCACAAACCAAAAATATTAGATACAATGATTACAAGCAGACTTCATTTTAAGTGGAGTACATGCCAACAACAAGAAGGCTGTTCAAAGATGATGCAAGCAAAGGTCGATCTACCTTGTTCTAGTGGATTTGGGTACAAGGAGGTTGGTCGCAAAGGAGAATTTCTATCAAACAGCTATTTCTGACCAAAGGTTCTTGCCAATTATCTTCGATATTCTTGCGATTAATGATCCTCTTTGTTCTCTTGTCAATCCTTGTTAAAAGTTACCAAACATTGCCAAAAAATCGCCCACAGAGAAAATCTATTAATCTTAGGAGAAAATTTTGCCAACACTTTGATTTTTGTCGACCAGAGTATTTATAATATTAGGGTCAGGAGAAAAACATAGCTTAGATGACGTGTGTCCTGAACCTATACAATGCCATTGACCTAATGTGTTGTTGTTGAAGCTTGCAGCGCCATACTACGTAGCGCGTCGTAAACCACTCTTGTTTGGGCTTTGGCGATAGGGTGTTCTTTGATTATGCTATGATACACTAGAGAGCATATCATGACATATGAACTACTGATGCTCGTATTATACTACTTTTTTCTTTGTTTGTATTATGTTGTACCATGCTAAATTACGCCTCATAGCGTAATTTAGCGTAAAATAGCGAACCTGCGAAAAATGGAAGTTCTTTCGCCGTGCTTCCTCTATTTCTGATCAATCCTTCCGGGATTTATTATGTCACACTAGGTAATGCAGCGTAATAGGCCGCTTAACCGAGAAATAAAACTTGCTAAAATGTGTGGCATGCTGCAGATCATTCATTGCCTAAGCCTTGAGATTTCTGCTAGGTCATCGAAGTCTTGAATGTTTATCATCTTTGACGTCATGGTGGACTGCCTTTGACATTATGCTACGTAACTTACGCTATGTTGCGTAATGCATCATAATATGCTAAAAGTTAAGATTTATGAAACATAGAAAACTCTCAAAGTTGAAGGCTTTCTGCCGTGCACCCATCGTTTTATTCTGTCTTCTGAAATTTAATTGTACTGTGTTGCGCCTTGTCACAACTCCTTGCCTAAATCGCTAGATTTTGCCGAACTGTCGAGGCCTCAAAATGTTTATGGTGTTTCACCTATCATTTTAGATTCCCATGTACCAACAACATAGTAGAATGTAAGGATTTTTTTAGAGGGATAATGGTAGCTCATGACCTAGGAATTAAATGCCTAGCCATCAAAGATGATTCGCAACTAATGGTTAACTAAGTAACCAAAGTCTATACATGTAAAGCTAAGCACTTACAACCTTACTATGATCTATGGAAGTAGGTGTTATAATAATTCATAGACATTGATATCCAACACATACCTCGAAATGAAAATTCCATAGCTAATGTAATTGAAACATTAGCCCTTAGTGTGATGCAAGATGTGTTTAGCAAGTTGCCCACCTTAACCATAGATTGTGCTACTCTCATCACACAGAACACTAAGGATACCTTTGTTGTCATCATTCATACTACTCCTCCCAAGGAGTGGTATGATGATATCAAATTTTACCTTATGCATGGTAAATCTTCACAAGGCTTGACTACTTCTCAAATGGACATCATACGTAAGCAATCGAAGTAGTATGCCATCGTAGGTGATAACACATTATGTCGATGATCCTATGATAGCATACTCCTAAAGTTTTTAGGTAAGACCAAATCTAGAACAATCCTAGAGGAGGTTCACAAGGGAATTTGTGAACATATAGGACCTAGAGACATGGCCACTAAGATTAGATAGTTAGGCTACTATTGGCCTCATATGAAAAATGACTACTTGCAAAAGGTTCAACAATGTAACACATGCCAATGATATAGCAACCTGATACATGTATCACCAACTGAGTTACATACAACCTAGATAACATGGCTATTTCAATGATGGGGGTTGGACATCATTAGACCTATAATACCTAAGTCTTTCATATCACATAACTTCATCATCACCACAACTAAATACTTTACCAAGTGGGTTGAGCCCATTCCCCTATGGAAGACCACACTTGAACAAGATTGCAAATTTATCCTACATAACATTGTAGCTAGTTTTGGCATACCCATTACCATAGTTACCAATAATAATGGACCTAAATTTGGTAGCCAAGAAACTAGGGATTTCTATCATGACCTAGGTATTAAGCATTCTTTCTCATCACCTTACTACCCTCAAGCCAATGGAAAAGTAGAAGCAAGAAACAAGGCCATCATCAACTTCCTCAAGAAGATGCTCAACAATAGAAACTGAAAGTGGAATGAGCAGCTTATCCATGCACTATGGGCATATAAAGAAAACCTATCACATGACAACCAACATTATTCCTTATAGCCTTATTTATGGTTCTAAGGTTGTTTTACCTCTTGAATTATAACTGCCATCACTCCAAGTAGCCTTAACAAACTTCATCAATGAAAATCAAAGAAATGAGTTATGGACAGCAACACTAGATTTGGTGGAGGAGTGACATATGAAAGAACTTGCTCACATCAAGCACTATCAAGAGAGGCAAAAGTGACAACATCACCATAACTTGATCATGCACAAGATTAAGGAAGATGACCTAGTCTACAAGGCCATCTATGAGCATGTGGACAAATTCTCAACCAACTAAGAAGAGCCCTTCCTTGTCACCAAAGCCTACAGGAATGGAGCATTTAGAATAGCCAATATGGATGGGAATGATCTAGCCAATATGATCAATCATTCCTATCCAAAGCCATACTACATGTAGCCAATGATCATCGACAAGAGAGCCTACTTTCAATGATCTGCTACAACCTTAAACTAGCAACACAGCTTACCAAGGCCTTAAACTAGTACCATAGCCCATCATGGCCTTAAACTAGCAACATTGCTAACCTAGATAACTTGATTTTCATGTGGCCTATATGCATTGTAGTGTTTTAATATGTAGTGGTGTTTTTTATTCTTTGTTAGTGCCTCTTAGGTCAATCCTTTAAGCACCAACAAAGAGGGGCCATTAAAACACCATAAAATTTTGCATGTTATAACAAATCTTCATCCTATAGCTTTCACCCCATGAAACTTGAGGTAGAATTTCACTATAAATGTGAAAATTATAATCCACAATGGACAATTTCACATACTTTATATTTTTGAGGCTGAAAATGCCTCTTAAGTGGTTAAAGCCTCATTCCCCAAGTGAAAAAGCCACCTAGTGTCTATATTTGGGCTTGAGGGGATCAAAAATGCCTTTTGAAATTCCAAAAATGGAAATTTTATTGGTTTTATGGGTGGTATGCATTTTTCTACCTTGGAAACACTTGTAGAGGGGTAGATCTCACCTACCCCTAGTGTGGAAGAATGAAGGGTTTGAAAACTTTTCCCCTTCAATATGGAGACCAAATGCACAACTTGAAAACTTTGCCCCCTCAACCTAGAAAATCCTTTCCCCTTCCCCCCACCCCCCACCCCCCATCCCCTAACATGGAAAATTCAATCCCCCAATGTGGAAGCCACAAGGAGAAAAATTCATCAATTCATGCACTTCAATGTTGACAAACCACTTCAACAATCATGGTGGAGTGCTTAACATGTAAGATTCATCTCAAACATGGAAGGTGTGTCCTGATTATAATTTATAATAATAGAAAATGACCATGGGAGGAAGCACTTACTATGTATAGTAACCTCCAAACATGGGCACCCATCTCACCTAAATTTGGGCAAATTTGTATCCATTTTGCAGCCAATTTATAGCTACTTTACACCCAATTTGCAGCCAAATCATAGCCAATTTTCAACCCCATTCATGGCCCAAAGACCTTATAAAATCCAACCTCAAACATCATTTAAAGGTTCCAAAATTTTTCAACAAGTCAAGCATTTTTCATTCAAGCAATTTGCATATAGAAAATTCCATACTTGGGGCATTTTCAAGCACTCAAAAACTCTTGTAAGTTCCCATACTTGCATTCTCTTTAACCCCAGCATCAAAGCAATGAGGCCTTGAGATTTGATGGATTTTTTATGTTAACATTGCACTTTTAGGATTCGAAACCTAGCATGGAGCAACTTGGCATCCAAATGTTGAACCTTTTTCACCACCCCCTAGCAAGGACCTAATTAATAAATCCAAGGTTACAGCAACAAAGGAAGGTTTGATAACATCAAGAGTGGCTTAGCACCCAAATCATGAAGGAGATCACCTTGACTTCAATAGGCTTTGAACTCTTGCACAAGTGAACCCCATTTTTGCTCATCCAAGCACCATTTGTACACATTTCTCTAACTTATTCTCTATTATTTTCTCAATAAAGTTTTAATTTTTGAGTTTTGTGTTCAAAAATATATTCATTATTTTTACATTATTCGAATCTATTTATATTTCCATGTTTTGCATCTCATAAGTCCCTGGTTGATCTACAAGATCGACCAGGGTACCTCGAATTCAATTTTTATCATGAAGGCCCTAGGGATTTGAGGTTGGGGAATTTCTTGCATCAAGGTTCCTTGGTTTTCATTCTAGCAATTAAGATTTTTGATCGCAACATAAGATCCTTCACCTTAGAAGTGCCTATGCTAGCACTAGGAGGTATAAATGATTGGTACTACATTGAATGTAAGTACAAACAACAATGACTACACTAAGGCTAGCACTTGGAAGTACAAATAGTAATAACTACTCTAAAGTATGATGGCACTAGAGGCAACAAAACTCTAACCAATGTCTAGTGATTAGAAAGTATGATTTTTCACAAGTTTCACAATTTACATTAATGTTATACCTAAGAACCCAAGTGGAAACACTAATTTTCTTTTGGAACTCCACTTTGCTTGGATACAAAAATGGAAACTAGGGCTATGCTAGGGTTGTATGAAGCATTTTTACAAAACTTGCTAATTTTTTGGACCCCATGTTAGGCTTTCCCAAGAACGACACAAAAATACATGACTATGCCAGGAGTAGTCCACTTCCTAGCTAGACTACGCTAGGGTTTGCACTCCAAAAATCCATAAATAACTACCACTTCCACCATACCTCCCTAAATCTTGGATTGGACACCTTGCAACCCAAGAATATAAATAAGTATGATAGTTTTGGGCAAGGTAACAAGACTATGCTGGAGGGGAGACAGACTACGCTAAGCCAGCTTAGTCCTAGGTACTACTAACATAGACCATAATGGAATGGACTTCCAATAGCCCATCCAAACTTCAAAACCCTCCAAACTAACCATCCAGCCTTGCCAAACCTTGCACAAAGCCCTCAATAGCATTGGAACATGATCACAAGCACTCTACCTCTAACAAGAATCAAACCTCCTCATCAACTATGCCAAGGAAAGTAAGAGACTATGCTAGGCAAAAATCTTCCTAACTACTATCCAAGATAGTTCCAACATCACATCTTACCTTCTTGCAATCCCAAGTAGTTCATCTAGTTCATTCAATCCTCAATGAACCTCGAATCAACACATTGTTTTCTCACACTCTAGTTCGAGCCTCTGAAAATACTGAAGCATGATCAATTGTAGTAAATGGTGCCAATTGTTTTCCCTTATGACTATGCTAGGGAAACTAGGGACTACACTAGGCCAACATAGTCCTATTCTAGGCCCAACATAGTCCCCTTGAAAATCATCAAAAAATCTCCAACAACAATGAAACTTGACTCTAGAAAGCTCTAAAACCATAGTTTGGACTATATGGCCATGAAATCTACTTTTTTCCCACACTTTGATACTTTTCACCATGACTACATTGGAAGAAGAGGAGGACTATGTTGGGCCAATGTAGTCCCTGCTTGAGCCTAGCATAGTCCTAATAGAATTAACAAAGTTAACTAAGAACTATGAAATTAACAATTGAAAAACCCTGAAACTTCATCTAAGGTTTCTTGACCACTAATCCTTTAGTTTTCCACCACTTTTAGTCACTCTAGCTCTAACTATGCTAAATGAAACTTGGAACTATGTTGGGCAAGTTTAGTCCCCTCCCAAGCCCAATGTAGTCCTCCAAAAATTGACTAAAACTTGTTAGAAATGACCTAAAACTACCTTCAGTTAATCCTAAAACCACCTTCAGTCCTAAAACCTTTTCCATGCCCATTTGGTAATAAATCATGTCATTTTTCTCCATTTTTAAGCATTCCAACTAAACTACACTAGAGGGATGAGAGGAGTACACTAGGCCAATGTAGTCCCTACCCAGGCCTAGCTTAGTCCCTTAAAAATAAATCAAAAATTATCCCCAATAACCTAGAAGTATTGTCGACAAACCCTAGAATCCTATCTAAGCCTTTATGGCATTGAAACTTGAATTTCCCATGATTTTTAACTATCAAAACCTTGACTACACTAGGCTAATGTAGTCCCTCTCCAAGCCCAATGTAGTCCACAAAGCATCAACTAAAGTTACCTTAAAATGATCCCATTTTGCTATTAGTTGACCCTAGAACCTTGTTGGAACTCCACACTAACAAAGGAAACTCCAAATAATCATCCAAGGCTAGACTACACTAGTATGAAGGTAGGACTACACTGGGGTAGCATAGTCCTATTACAAGCCTAGCTTAGTCCACACCATGAATTCTATCATAGTTCAAAAATAACTCAAAAAAAAAACCTCTACCAAATGCAAGACCTGTCTAGGACACATTGAGATAACAATACCTTCCATTTGAGTTAAAATTCATCATTTTTGGGCTCTCAATACTTGACTACGTTGAGGAGAGATTAGGACTACACTAGCCCAATGTAGTCCCTCTCAAACCCCAGAGTAGTCCACACCAAATTTCTAGAAAGACACAAAATCCACTTTCAACGAACCCTAGAGCATCACCGAAGCCTGTCTCACCATGAAATGCATTATTTTCAATTATTTTTTATCATGGAAGCGATGACTACACACAGGGATGATGGGACCATGTTGGGCTACCATAGTCCCCCTCTAGGCCTAGCATAGTCCCCATTAACATGTCCAAAAATTGCTAAATTTTGTTCAAAATCCACTTCTAGGAGTCCTAGGATCCATCGAAGTCAAATTTAGTAATGAAATTCAGTTTTTTAGCATTCCTAATGTCACTACGCTATAGGGAGGACTAGGACTACACTAGGCCAGTGTTGTCCTTATGAAACCCCAGCATAGTCCACTTGGAACTAGCTAAAATAGCTCTAGAGCTACCCAAATCGATTCCTAGGAATATCCAAAACCCTGTCAAAACATGCCTAAACCATAGAACATTGGGAAACAAGCCAAGATTCATTATTTTTCAACTTTTTTTCATCTACAATCCTTTACTACATTGGGAACTAGCTGCCTAGTGTAGCCCCATGGTATCTAGCCATACAAGGCCCAAGTAGTCATGAAAACTAGTAATATTTTGCATCAAAACTCTAGCTAGTGGTACTAGTAACCCTAGAATCCCATCAAGATGATTGATCGAGTCTTACAACTAATAAAAATCCATTTTCCACGCCTAACTATGTTGAGGAAGCCAAGGACTATGTTGCACTAGCATAGTCTCACTTGGGAGGGAAAATGTGCCAATACAAATTGATAGTAAGCAAATAAAAATGGTCCGTAATTGATCCAAAATGACCAAAACATTTCCCCCATAACTTCCAATTGCAAATTTCACCTCATTTTAGCCATAGAAACCTCATAAACTTGTTCACTCCCTTGTGAATATGCTAGGGCCTGGTAGCCCAACGTAGTCATCATAAGAAACAATTTTTTTCCACTTTTTCGGAGTCAAAATGGTGCCAAACTTGCCACATTTTAATACCTAGCCCCTATACTATCTATTTAGATCATTGGAAGCCCAAAATGACCATACCAAACCTAGGAAAGTGCTCTTAAATGTCAACTATAATAGAGGAAGGGAGGACCATGCTAGGTCAATGTAGTTCTTAGTATGGCCCATCATAGTCACAAAAAAGGTACCAAGTTTCCTTCAAAAAAACTCTAGAATGACCCCCTCATGTATACAAGCTCTCCTAGCAACCCTATAGGCCCATACCATGGCTCGCTAAGACATAAAACTGGTAGAATCTAATCTTGTTTCACCAGTATCAACTAATTTTCTCCATATGTATTCCATTTTCATATATTTGACCTTGTTTTTTACATTTTTGACATTTTTTCTCATCAATTAACTTTATACAGCCACCATATAACTTCCTTTTTTTTACCATGGTTACCTTATTTTCTCTCTTATGGCCTTTGGATGACCTTATATGGCCTTTGTTTGATTCCATTGGTAATTATTTATCCATTATAGCCTTGGTTGATCTTATTTTCATTTTTGTTTATCATTGGGATAGCATATGTTTACCAAAGTATCTTATATCATTTTGGCATGATCAACTCATTTTTACCCAAATGCCACTTAATGTGCTTATGGTTGATATGCAGGATTGAAGTGTAAACACTTGGAAGCAAATTGCCTTACCTTTAAGCCTAAGTGGATATCATGGTGATGTTGAATAATGCATCAATCCTGATTCTCTAGACCTTGAGCCTAAGAGTCTTGACAACCACATAGCCTCAATTGAAAATCCTATAGAATGGCCTAAAAACCTAGTTAAAACCCTTGACCTTGATGTTGGTGAGATAAGTAAAGATTCTCTGGCTGAGGTTCCTATATCAACACATAGTGGTGAGGAGAAACCCTTTAACTAAATTCTTCATTGAAACCTCAATAGTCTCAAGACATCACTAAGGTCCTACAAGATAACATTAAGGTCTTTGCCTAGTCATATGAGGATATGCCAAGTTTAGACTCACATCTAGTCCAACACAACATCATACTTATCCTAGCATTAGACAAATTAAGTAGAAAATGCATAACATTAGACCTAACTTAGCATTGGTAGTTCGTGATGAAATTACAGAGCTATACTAAGCTAGTTTCATTAGAGTTATTTACTACATAGAATTGATGTCCAACATAGTGGTAGTCCCTACAAAAAATGGAAGCATCCATATTTGCATCAATTTCCAACACCTAAATAAAGCAACATTCAAAGATGATTTTCCTTTGCCTAGTATTCATCAACTCATTAATACTACAGCTAGACATGCCTTATTATCCTTTATGGATGGGTTCTCAGGATATAACCAAATTAGGATCAACCCAGAACATCAAATTAGCATGACCTTCATGACCCCTTTGGATACCTTTAGATATACTATGATGTCATTTGTCCTTAAGAATGCAAGAGCAACCTACCAACAAGCCATTACCTATATCTTCATTGATTACATGGTAGGTTTACTCAATGATTACATAGATGATATAGCTATTAAGTCTAAAGTGTCTAGTGACCATGCTTATGACCTAAACCTTCCAATTAAATGATACCTCAAGTATGAGCTTAGACTTAATCCTAAGAAATGTGTCTTCAGTATCACAACTAGTAAGATGCTTGGCTTTGTAGTATCTAAACCAGGCATATGTGTCCATCCTAATAAGGTTAAAGCCATCTCTAACTTGGCAACACCTACTAACCTTCAAGAGCTTGAGGACTACAAGGTAGATTATAATTTATTTGCAAGTTCATCGCTAGACTTATGGATAAGTTACAACCCATGAAACACTTGCTTAAGAGAGTTCACTACAACTGGATCTATCAATGCCAAGAATCCTTTGGAAACCTTAAGCAAGAGTTGGCGCAACTACCAACAGCATGTCCTCTATTAGAGGGTAAACCATTTTATATCTACCTTGTCATCTCCAACACATCCATTGCCTCTTTGCTTTGTCAAAAATATGATGATGGAGTAGAGATGTCAATATACTACCTTATTCATGCATTAGTTGCCCATGAGACCAAATATTTTAAAGTAGAGAAGTACTATCTAGCACTATTCTTCTCATTGAAGAAATGGAGATACTACCTCTTTAGGAGCCAAGTCAACATCATTTGCAAAGACAACATACTTAGGGTCATAGTAACCAATATCTATGAGCATAGCTGTATAGCCCAATGGAAAGCCATAATAATGGAATTTTGCCTACATTATGTTTCTCAATCTTCAATGAAAGGTTAAGTTATAGTCATACAACTTACAATCTCACCTATTGATAACTAAGCAACCATAAACCCCAAGTTCCCTAATGAACATGTCAACACCATTAGCCAAGTTCCTAAGGGCTATGAGGTAGTCATGCACTTTGATGGAGCTTCAACTATCCATGGGGCTAGTGCTATTACCATCATGATGTTCCTATATGACGAAATCTGATCCTTCACCTATCATTTTGAGTTTTCATGCACCAACAACAAAAAGGAGTATGAAGGTCTAATCATAGGAATGATGATAGCACATGACCAAGGATTTAAGAATTTGATAATCAAGGACGATTCACAACTTGTGATCAACTAGGTAAATTAGGTTTACTCATGCAAAGCCAAACATTTACAACCTTACTATGACTTATAAAAGAAACTATTACAGTATTTTATAGATGCTGATACCCAACATATACCCCACAATGAGAACACCATAGCCAATGCCATCACAATGAGCCATGGCCGCTAAGATTAGATAGTTAGGTTATTAGTAGTCTTATATGGAAGATGATTACCTATAGAAGGTCAAAAATTGTGACACATGCCAATTGAAACACTACAATTTTTGGCTTCTACAATTCAATGGAAAATTTTTCTGTGTCAAAACTTGGGAAAAATTTTTCTAAGTCTAGTGCTATGCTTTGCAACATAGACATCACAGCACAACTAAGTCCCATTTTTTTCAAAAAAATTTCTAAGTGTCCTACTACACTTCCCAGAGTAGCCAGCATAGCACATACTTCCATTGCCAGTTTTCCTAAGTGTCAAGCTAGAAGTGGTCAAGGGTTTCTTGGGATGAACCAAATAGTTTGGAAAATTTTCTATCTCCCCAGCTGTCAAGCTTGCTATGCTCTCTAGTGTACCTAGCTTGACACATGTCCCAACTCCAACTTTCCCAAGCACCAAGCTAGAATTTGTCAAAGTCACTAAAGATGGATGAAATAGTTTGGCAAGTTTTCTATCATTTGGGCTACTACACTACATAGCATAGCAAGCATGACACAAGTTTCAAGGCCCAATTTTGCTTAAGTGTTGGACAAGAATTTGTCAAGCTAGCTCAACATGGAAGATGCATTTGGCAATTTTCTAACTTTCGAGGCTGCCTATCCTGCTACACGCTAGAGTGTGGCCAGTGTGCCATGAAGGAACATTGCAGATTTCATGAAAATGGATCAAAATATCTCTACTACACTATGCTACACTATGCAACATAGCTAGCATGACCAATGTGACAAGTCAAAATTTGTAAAATTTTACTAAGTGTTCTTGATACACTCTACTACGTTGTGTAGTGTAGCCAACGCAACACCAAGAAAATGCCTCCAATGACCATCAAAAGCCTCTAGAACTTGGCATCAACCTTCATGTTAGCTCCAATGTTCCTCCAGAGACCAAGATTAGTAGCTTGCATTTCTTTTTGCACCCTCATTGATCCCTAAAATTGTTCCTACGCTTGACTGTACTCGAAATAGGAGGAAGACACAGTCTCCAAGTTGCATTGTTTTGACACTATTTGTAGGTACATGGCAGTCTCTTAGACTCTAGCACATGTAGTATGAGTAGTATGGTCATATTTTGGTAGTCTTTAGGTTCTTGTTGTTGTCCTGAAGAGCATAGCACTTTTCTATGGAGAGTGTAACATGTCAACGTAACCTGTCTATGCTCATGCCACATGGCACCCATACCACGTGGCACCCAATCTACATTTCACACTAAACCTAGCCCTATAAATACCCTGACATTCAATAATTTAGTGGTTGGAAAATCAAAAAACCATTAAGAATTTGAGCATTTTAAGCATCTCTGTCACTTCCACACTTGAGTGCTCGAGCTTGATCTTTTGGCGAGTACCACAATACAGTCCATCATTGCACCCCCAGAGCATGACAATAGCCAACCCAACAAGTTTATCCTCCCTTGTAGCTACTAGCTCCACATCCTAGACATCCCAAAGA
This sequence comes from Gnetum montanum, assembly GCA_015680685.1. Classification (NCBI taxonomy): domain Eukaryota; kingdom Viridiplantae; phylum Streptophyta; class Gnetopsida; order Gnetales; family Gnetaceae; genus Gnetum; species Gnetum montanum. Next base: position 799,132 of record MNCI01028043.1, on the reverse strand, counting down.
TTATGACCACATTGCTACGTTATCATTGTGCCTGTCTAATGCTATGTGCCCTTTTCACCTCTTGTTCAAGCAAAAGTTATGCTCCATGATTTTGGGGCAGTGCATTTCTCTACTCGTAAACTTTGGTTCCATTTCCTTTCTAAGCATTTATGTTCTAATATTAAGGTTAACTCTTGCATTTCTCTACCATCAATATACATTTGCATGCTTATGCCACTATTTTTTGGACCAAGACTCTACGCTATGTTCTTTCTTGTTGTCCCAACTCCCACACATAATTCTCCATAAACGTCTATTACAAATTTTTTTTAACACCAATGTAAGTCCCTGTCTTATCAACCAGAGCATTCAAAGCACCTCATTTCCATTTCCCTAGCATGGGCCTCGCATGGATTCGAGGTTAGGATATATGCCCGTAGACCTCTGAGTTTTCCAGCCACAGAAATTTTTAGATGTCACAGTTTTTGGTGCTACGAGGGCCTCCTATTCCTTCTATGTTCAAGGGTAGTTCCACATGCTTTTTGCACCCCTATTATTAGTAGCAAGCTCACGTAGATGTAACACCCCTATGGACCTACCTCAATAGTAGCTGGATCATAAGCCAATGTAGGAGTTATCTATGTTCTAATTGATGTAGATTGGTCTTAGTTGTCGATTCCCCTAGAACCCTGTAAGATGAAAAGCCCAAACTATGTTTGTCACATTAAGCTCTAAATGTTCTATTAAGCATAACACTTCTAAGAGTGTAACAATCCCTCAACGCGTAACAAGCACAATGCCAGAGATAGCAATTTTTTCACATTTCCATACTTAGTCATTTTTGGACTATTTTCATACTTAGACATTTTCTTTTAACATTTTCTACGCTTCCATGTTATTTTTGCCAATATACTATTTTCTCACATTTTTTCTACACAAAAAAATGAACCCCATTAACACCTTGGCAACTACCCTAAGCATGGAGGTGGTTCATCCCATTCAATAGGTGGAAGACATTGAACAACCACCTAGCCCTATGCAACCACAATGACAGTCTCTTAGACTATGACACCAATCGTTGTAACATAGGGCACTAGATGATGAATGATACAACTTCCTCTGTGCAAACTTCAGGTGGGCCTATCATTACACTACCAATAAATAGAAGTGAAGCACAGTTTCGAAATCATCCATCAAAATGGAAGGGAATTCTTTTCCACCCATGACATGGTCATATTGCTCACCGACAACTTCAAGTGGATCTTGGACCAACTTATTAGGGTGAGTGGGCTAAGATAGTAGGATGCAACATCGAACTATGATGAACCCCTACAGGATGGGCAGGAGGAATTTGAGTCCCATTCTACATATCGATCCAACAGCCTGCATCCACTTTCATGCCACACCAATCACAGTCCTCTACCTTCTTTGAGGCAACTAGGACACTTCTGTAGACTAAGTCTTTGTTGGTGGTAGAAAACCACCAAGTCCTACCTATGTAACAACATGTAGGACCTTTTGCTTCCTTTCCCTTTTTCATTTCTTCATAGTTTGTTCAGCTTTCATAGTCGGCATCTATGATGCCAACACTGCCATATGTGCACACCATGCCCATGTCACAACTATAGATAAGTCACATGTCCTTTATTACAATCGTCTCAGTCCCACCACCAACAACAGCTCCAACCTCAACTACATGGTGGACCATGACTTCTGTACCCATGGTATAATTATCACATATGCCACAATACACAACAATAAACTTACCAAGCATCACACATGGTTGAAACACTGTGAAAGTTTTGAGGCCTCAGTGGTTCAGGTAAAGGCCGATGATTCAGACAAAGGGTCATAATAGGGCATGGCACATCAAGTTCCTTTTTAGTCAAAGGTCTGTCCTGCCATGCTGCGCAGCACAGCATAAGTAAATTCCAGAGGACGAAGCAAAGCGACAAATGCACAGCGGCAAAGCTTCCAACTTCGCAAGTTATCTATTTCATAAATCTTAACTTTTGGCAAATTATGTTATATTACGCTACATAGCTTAACATCACATTGTGCAGCGTAATAACAAAGATAGTCCACCGCAGTATCAAGGATGGCAAACATGTAAGACTTCGACAGCCCAATAAAAATCTCAAGTCCTAAGCAATAGTCTGCAGTATAATGTGGGTTTCAGCAGGTTTTCTTTCCTAGTTAAGGGGCCCATTACATTGCTTTACGTAGTGCAGCGTAGTAAAAACCCCAAAAAAGATAGAAACAAAGGAAGCACGGCAACAACACTTTAACTTTTGCAGTTTTATTATTTTACACTATATTACGCTACGATGTGTAATTTAGTGTAATGTAGCGTAATTCAAGTAACGATAAGCACATCAGTAGTTCATACACCACAATACGCTCTCTAGCATATTACAACATTATCAAAGGACAATCTATTGCCAAGGCCTACACGAGGGTAGTTTACGATGCGCTACGCAGTATAGCATCACAAGCTTCAACGACAACACATTGAGTCAATGGCATTTTATGAGTGTAGGACACGCATCACTTAAACTACATTTTTCTCCTGACCCTAACCTTATAAATGCTCCAGTTGACAAAGATCAAAGGGGTTGGAAAATTTTTTCTTCAAGGTTGGCAAAAGAGCTAAAGAAAATCAACTATCGTGAGAAGGCCGGAGGTGATTGACAAGAATTCTTGATTGGAAACAATCAGCTATCGGATATTCTACCATGGGTCTAACTTCCTTGCATCCAGATTGGCTAGGTCAAGGTAGATTGATCCTCACTTGTTTCATCTTTATATAATTTTCTTGTTACTGGCATATGCTTCGTCCAAACCGAAGCCCAGCCTGAAATCATTGTATCGAACACATTGTTTTTCATAAATTAAATCATAGATCTTGAAATCGTATTTTCCACCAAATCTGATCTATTGCATCCTAGTTAGACAGATTTGGTAATCTCATCTAAATCATTTGCATTGTCTTCAATTACTTTCAGGATTAATGATATTGCATCGCTTTATAAAGAATCTTCGTTTCACCTTAAAATTATTACCAAAATTTTTACTGATTAAATAAGTCTCTGTTTGATCGACAAGACCGTTCAGGACACCTCAGATTCATTTTTTCTTTTTTCCAGCACGGTCCTTGCATGGATCCATGGTTAGAACTGTGTACACGGATTTTTGTTCGATATTTCCAGCGATCGACGTTTTCCGTCGTTATAGTTTTTTGGCTCTAGAAGGAGGGCCTTCATAGCCGATCCGCATTTTATGGGTAGTGTTGTAAGCTGTCTGTACCCATTTTCAATCAACGTAAACATAATACCTACAAGGTTGTTTATGAAATTGTGTGGTGTAGATCAGTCGCTTCAATAATTCCTTTGGAATCCTACAAGATAAAAAGCCCCGATTATTATTTTAGTTTACATCTATTGTCCTGATTTTTACCTTTTATCATCATTATTTTGAAAATGGTTACATCAACCATAGCTGTTGACACTGCCAATCTCAAAAACCCTTGGACTCTGTAAGTTACGCCTCCTGTGGTCAAGCAACCAACTAGTCCAATGCGACCATGCCACTCCCTCAGGCTACAAAACAAGGAGCCTAAGGGACAAGCTCAGTGCAGGTAACACTACAATTTCCTCTACGCTAAGCTAGTGGCAAACCTACCTCTATATCCACAAGAAGTCGAGGAAAAACAATAGTATGAGTTCATGTATTGCAACGGGAAGGAACTCATTCCCATGCCTAGGTTTCATCCCCCTACTAGATCAACAAAAGTGGATCATAGATCAAATGTTGCTGGCTAAGGCATTGGGAAAATAGCTAGAAGCCTTGTTCTGTGATGAAGCGCTTCACGATGAGCAAGACAATCTAGAATCTCACTCTGAAGAAGGCAGTAATGGTGATTTCACCATGGCCCCACCTTCCACGACATCCCGCATAAATCCATTGTTTATGATTACCACACCTCTGACATTGTCCAATACCGATCGAATCCCGCATTCGCCAAATCTACACTTACTCTCCCTGACTACGCTGCCGGGTGAAGGTCCATCATAGATCATTCCTCAGTGGGAAAAATTGCCTAACCCACCTCTCCATGTGCCTGTGCCTGTGTCACCACATGTACATGCAGCATCTATGACCCAACAATCTACAACATTGACTTTCCTCCCAACTCATACGACAGAGCCTATCGCCACGGTGTGATGGGCCCCCAACATGTCCCTTATTGCCCATCCTATGCAAATGCATCACCATCCCCACCATCAAAGTCAGGTTCCACAAACTCTGAACCCAGCTATGGGATCGCTGCTCATGCCCCTGGCTACACAAACAGCATACCCAATAGCGTAGCCAATAACAGTAGTGCCATCTGCACTAGCCACCGGATGTTGGATGCCATAGGCAACACTACCTGCAGGGACTATTCTGATAGCACCAACCATCGGCCAAGTTGTTGCCTGAATGCCACCACCCCATGTGGCTCCCCCTTCCGCTCCACAAATGACCTCGTCACCTATGGGTTTGGATCAAGCCTTCCAGCTCATTCAAACCCTTACAGAGGAGCTCAAATGCCTCAAGGCTACTAGTTTCGATGTGGTACAAGTCATGGATTTATACCATGACGATCCTATCAGTCCAGCAGTCCCATTCCTATCGTTTCCATCTGGGATGCCCCTTCTTCATTTCATGAAATACAATGGGGAAGGTAATCCCAATGCCCACCTCGTCACTTTCAGATTAGTGTCATTATTGTTGCAATAGTGGTTACATACTATAATCCGTGTCTTTGCTATGTCCTTAACAGGTAAAGCTTTGGATTGGTATCGAGCACTTCCAAGCACTTCCATTTCAACTTTGGAAGAGCTGCTAACCCAGTTTGTGACTCGCTTCAAATACAACTTGAAGCCATAGGTCACACTGGACCAGCTTATGGGGGTTAAGCAAAACCCACTTGAGTTAGTCCAAAATTTCATACAGTGGTGGAGCACCACCTTGAACAAAATCCGCGAAACCCATCGTGGAGGCCCATCTATTAGCAATCTTCAAGGGAGCGGTCAATGAATTTATTAAGTTCAAGTTGTATTACCTCACTTCCCGTTCCCTCAGCCAAGCCTTTTCTCAAACTAAGAGCATCCAAGACACGATGGAGGCTAGTAAAGGTTTGGCATATATGGCCTACAAAAATGCCCACAGCAAGGGTAAGGACAAAGGTAAAGTCACGACGAATATAGTCATGGCGGTTGCTAAAGGGGCCAAGAAAAAGAGCAACAATGGTAGGAAAACTACTTTGGAGCCAGGCAAGTCGACAACTAGCTCAGGTGGCACCAACCAAGAAGCTTCTTCTGCCCCTGAAGCATCTCCACAACCAAGGCCGAAATTTGAGCGTAAAGATCACTCAAGTTCTGCAACTCTACATATTAAGCCTTCAGAACTTCTAAAGCAATTATTGGGAACCAGCCACATTCGGCACAAGGCGGTGTTTGAGAAGTCTTTGAAACACCATAGGTGCCACTACGAGCTACTCAAGAATCCCTCCTTGGCCCAACCTAATGAACCACCTATGCCCAAGAACTTTAAGCTAGACCGATTCTGTGATTGCCATCAATTGTGCGGCCATGATACGGACTATTTCTGGGCATTGAAGGATGACATCCAATGTATGATAGATCAAGGTGACTTGATTTTAGATAGTAGTAGCCCGACATGCCCAGAAAACCAGGGCATGCATGTGTACCAAGATCCATTGAATGCAAACAACGCAGGGTACACAATCAACATGGTAGGAGCAGAGGGTGATAATCAAGTGCACCCGAGGTAGCCTTTTGTGTTGCGAATGCAACCTCACTCGAACCAAACACTAGGTCTGTTAGCGCCAACAAGTGGCACTCCAAGGCACCCTTTCATCCTTTGATCTACGTCTCAGAATGCTTCCCGATAGCTTGCAGTCGTTAAAGCCATGGCACATCCCACGCCTACACCCAAGGCACCCTTAGTCATCAGAGTGCCAAAACTATCAACTACCCCTCCTACGCAGGGGTAATCTTCTAAGTCAAACCCACCTACTGTCATTATTGATGCAACCAAGGGTCCTCTTACGCTAGGGTTACCCAAACCTCAACCCCTCGCTTCTCCACCTTTAGCCCCATTTGTCAAAAACAAAGAGGTTACATGAAAGCAACTATCTCCTCTAGGCCAAAGGAAGCATAACCCTCAGAAAAATGTCACTCCTCCCCATGAAATTCACCTCTTTGGGCGAATGGAAGAAGAAAACGGTGACAAACAACCCGATCGTGGGCAAGATCTCTTTGATGCCCTGGCACAAGTCAAATAGGCTCTGAAACAAAAAAATATGACACTGAGCCTTTATGACTTGCTCATGACATTGCAAACACATCATGAGGCTATGGTTCACATGCTAACGTCCATGCCTATGGACAAAAGTCTACCAGCAGACGAAGAAGCAATTCACTCCATCATGCTTCCCCATGCCGCTAAAAAACCAAATCCCACACCATTGACCTTTCACGACGAATCCATTGAGGATAATCCTGAGGGTCAGGTGAAAACAGCACCCATGTTCATCACCATCTGGGTCGGCCAGCACCGAATCCGGAGAGTACATGTAGATGATGGGGCAGCTACTAATGTTATCCCTTATCCCATAGTGGATAAATTAGGCCTGATCGATCAAATCAGTGCTACAACGACTTCATGTCTAAACTTGTTCAATGGGGCATGGGTGCAGGTCAAAGGGATCGTCCATATCAACTTTGTGGCAGGGGACCAGTTCCCCACAGACGCTACATTTATCATGATCGAGGAAATGCCTGGATTCAATTTGATTCTTGGGAGGTCTTGGTTAGCCCAACTGAGAGTAGTTTCATCACCCATTCATCAAGAAATCCATTTGCCTTACACAGGAGGAGAAGTGGTTATCCAAGGTGATGAAATAACCACTCAGTCCGTTAATAACATAGAGATAGAACTAGGGTCAGAGATTGAAACGCCTGAGAATCCATCCCCTGTCCAAGTACCCGAGTGAACTGAAATAATGGCTGATGATAGCCTGACTTGTGCTGAACTACCATTCCCAGAGGACGATTGCGATGTGAAGGAGAAGGGCCATAAATCTTCCCATCCTTACACATCATTAAAGATGAAGGCAATTAAGAAAAAGTTACAAAGTTAGCAAGTAAACAATGTTACCTAACTACTACGGTCTCATCAATCACTTTGTTTACACTTACCGTTTATACTTCTTATGTTTATGCATGTATTTACGCTTTCTACAATGCTAGTTTCATTACGCTCTTGTTTACCTTTGTGTTTAGCCTTACGTTTCTATCTTCTTTACTCCTATTATGCCAAGGCCCGAAATGGCCTTAAATTAGCAACATTATCTACACTTCACACCCAAATTATGCAAAGGCCTGAAATGGCCCTAAACTAGTGACTTCATTTACGCATGGTACTTGAATCAGCTACGGTCCGAAATGGCCTTAAACTAGCAATTTCATTTACTCTTTGTATCTAAATCCCATTTACGCTTCGAATGCAAATTTCATTCATACTTTATACCAGAATCCAATTTACGCTTACTCTTCATAACTAAAAAAAATAGAGGGCCCAAAACGGCCTTAAACTATCTAGGGCCCGAAACGACCTTAAACTATCCAAGGGCCTGAAATGGTCTTAAACTAGCAATGTCATTTATGCTATGTACTTGAATTTCCTTTACGCTTTGTACCAGAAATTCATTTACACTTGGCACCCTAAACTACTAAAAAGGGCCCGAAATAGCCTTAAACTATATAAGGCCTGAAATGGCCTTAAACTAGTAATGTCATTTATTCTTTACATTTAGACAATTTAATAGCCTACAATGGCTTCAAACTAGTAACCACATTGACGCTATGCTTTTAAAACTAATCACAATTTATCATAACATTAAAACCAATGATACATTTTACATAAAGAGAAAACAACAAAAAATAAAATTAACATTAATACCTAAATTTGTCTCAAATACGTTAAAAGAAAGAAATATAGTCTCTTGTCTAGTTACACCACAATAAAACACTAGGTTAATTCATTACGCATCCCCCTTACTATCGCTGTCTCCTGTATCCCTTAGTTCAACTTCTACTCTGAGGAGGTCGTCCTCATAAAGGCCACCCTTTGCATGAGGAACCCCTTCATAAGGATGGTCCTCTTCGTGGGATCCTTCAATATGCTCTATTTCCTATAAACCCTCTTCATGAGGACCACCATCTTCATTAGCTTCATCCTATCGAGGAATCTCCTCAAGTCATTTCTGCGACTAGACACGATATATCGATTAACATCGTCATCAAAACTAGGTATAACAAAAAAGTAATAATGCTGCAACTTACCTGTGATGGTCCCACATCAGTAGCAAAGGGGACTTGTTCTAAGCCAATCCACAGATGTTGCATGATTTCATCCTCGGTAAGCTCATACCAAACCCGGTCCCCTAGATTAGTTCTAGCCTTGACCTTCCCCTTCTCCACGAGAGTCCATTGGGGTGGTTCAGGGAAGAAAGAAGGGACGGAAGTCTCACCTCCAGGAAGAGTCGCTTCCCTTTCTAGAGAGGTACTCACCATCACTTGCTCCTGGAACATTTCAAATGCCTTGGAAGCGCCTATAATATCGAGAAACAGCCAAAGGGATTGAGCCTCAACAGCAGAATCCCTATAATGTTGATGGTAGGCAGCGCTTTCTCATTTGTAGACTTGTTTGTGATCTTTTGCGTCTACCCCCACTGTTGAATACTCGTGCTAAAGTCCTTCCAGACCTGGTTCTTCTGAGCAAGGAGGTCCATTTGCATACACTATTCAACCAGTTCATAACTAGTTTGGAAACTATTCCTGATAACAGCCCAATAGTGGGCGTAGTCAACAATAGATGTCCTCTAGTCCTTGCTTCCCGTCTCCTGGGCTTGCAGGAATTCATTACGTGACCTTAGATCCCCAACGTCATCGCATAGAGCCACTCTCTTCTTCTTCGACATATGCAACCTCTTCCAGAGGTCCTCGTTTACACTCTGACACTCCCATAAAGAGTGAGTTGAGCATAAAGCACATTTACGCATCTCATCCTAAATGTTGTATGCCACGATGGTCGCTTCTGGTGAGGGCTCGGCGGTGTCTAAATCGATAAGATCTGACGGGTCCCATCTGAGGCGAGCTCCTAATAACATGAAAATAATAGTTAGGCATAAAGTAACATAATGTCATAGTAAAAATAACCTCTACATGATGATTGTAGCGTACCAGCTTTAGGATCGATTTGCTCTAAGCGACTGATCATATCTTGAGCAACGCCTTCCATAAAGGTGAATTTATTAATAAACTCGCCCCAGGATTGAGTCGTCATCGTTGTTAAGGGCACGCTATGGTCACCTGTTACGTAGAATAAAAGGTATGACTAAGACATTACGATAACCAATACAACCTGTAGAAGTTGTCTAGGATCTACCACTATATCAAGCAGCAAACCGCTTACCTCGGTTAATTCTAGACGAAAGGACTTCGGCATCCTCCACAACTATTTCCTCTTCATGTGAAGGAGGCTATGCACTCCTCACCGTATTAACTAGGGCCTCTTCTTCCGAGACCGAGGCCCCTTCTTTGTGTCGTAAGACCATAGCCGTTGTTTCAAGGGTTAACCGGTCTACAACCTTTTCGCTTGCTGTTATACAACATGACTAGTTAACATAAGATTTCACTTTTTTCCAAAAAATGTTACGCTACAGTCTCTACGCAAATCATAACTGCTAACAAATTTGGACACATGCTGCCTGGAAGAATACTCCACTAGAACCTGATTTGCATCTTTTTCCTAACACCACTCGCTAGCTCGGCAGATCCCTCATTTAAATGAGGCTTTTTCCATGGCACTGATGAATCCACTATCTCAGCAACCATGCACTTCCCCCTTGACACATCACCAGTGTAAGAGGGAGGTGCTCCACCCACACTGTCTTGGCCCCGCATTCTAGATGCTGCCATACTTCTAGTCATCACCGACAATGACTCCCTAATCCCTTCTGGAGGGTTTTGCAATCGAACAGTGTCAAAAATATGGGAGATCCATGGTTTGGAGATCTGGCTGCAATCTTGTTGCACCTAGACCCCATTCCTCTGGATCACCAGAAATTCGGCAAAATGCCAGAAGCAAGCTATGAAGAAGGCAAAATGCACATTGAAATGGTTTTCAAGCTTCTCACGAAGCCTGACCATCTCAACGCGCAAGCCTTCAGCAAAATAGCTTGCCCAATTAAAGCGTGTTCCCTCTTCCTAAGACTTCTCGCATAATTCGAGCCTGCTTGATGGTGAGGAATCTCCCTTGCGAGAGTGTCTTGGGGAAGGCCCAGGCCCGAAAAAGGGATAAATGGTATGGGCCACCTCCAACACAATCCTATCACTGGGAATCCCCTTGGTTTCTTTCTGAACCCCCAGCCACTCCTCTATCTCTTTCTGGAGTTTGGAGCTCCTCTTCAACTTTTCATCTATGGAAAAACCATCGGAGGGGACCCCAATGAGATTAGCGAACAGCTGAGCATCAATATCAAAATTTATGCGCACATTACGTACACGTATATAGAGACGCTTGGCTTCCTCGCTAAAGGAGTTGACTAGGGTCAACATTTCTCCAGCAATAGCATCAGGGGTTATGGCCAAGAAAAGGTCCATCAGTCCAACTTCATGAATGTTATTGGTTACTACAATTGGGGCTGCTCTATGGCCGAGCCGACGTTGTGCCTCCTTTATGTCACCATAACGAAAGAAGAGACTACTAGCCTCGTGACCGGAAGCCATGATCATAATCTCCCATGATTCCTTGACTATTAACACGAAACTACAGTTAAACCAAGATGATTTCACATCATCATCACACAACATTGACACAATTTATTATTATGAAAAAGCTTACCAAGCCCGAAAGGTAAAGGAAACGGAGGGATTTTCCTTTGAACATCTGCAACCGTAAGGGGAGGGTCCAAAGTCCACTCCCTATCTAGTCATCCAAGTTTCTTGCACCTAGAAAATAAGTCGACATAACGGGTAGGGTATTTTGGGATCTCGAATGCGAGATGTCCCATGACGACAACCCGCACGTTGCTGATAGAGGTAAACTCCCTTATAGCACTCTCGGCCAACGACAATGTATCATTATTTCCCATAAGACTGATTTCATTGATAAAAAACCTATGCCAGAATCACAAACAACTCTTTACGCTCAATACGCATCTAGACAGTAGTTAGCATTACAATACTATGAAACGAAGCGAAACTTGCCCACCTATGTAATGCACGGTACCAGGTGGATTCTGGAAATAAGTTGTGGGATGATGGGCCATGAACAGAGTGTTATAGACGTGATAACAATTAAACCTAGGCATTTTTCAGATCCATTTTAAACACCTTAAACCCCGGACATTCTGTTTGCAGTCTTGCACCCGCATAGTTTCAATCGCGTTGTCTGACAGAAATGCTAAGACGCTCTGCATTGAACCGACCAATAACATCTCTAAAATAGTAGCAGCTTCATCACCTGGTAAATGCGACCAGAAGATTACGTTGTAGTTGCGAAGCAGAAATTGCAAAAAATCCCGCGCACCTTTTCGGAACCATATCGCCTCCTCCTTTAGAGGAGCATGAGGAGGAGGAACATTGGCCACGGGGACATGAACGCAACACAAAACGCCCATGATGTCCAAAACAATTAAGATGGGCTTTAGCATAATACTGTAGAATACAAATGTACTACTGTTAGATAAAATCTAGACATGAATATTTGTTATGCCACACTAGGGCTCGCACAATTCCTAGAAAATTACAGCATATACCGGAGGCACATAGCCAAAATCGCCTAAACCCTTGTAACAGCTCAAGGTTCATCTCTGACAAAGGCAATGAAAGCAAATACTGTGTATTACTCTGATGCAATATATCATTATTACAGAAACTCTGACTACATTACATCTACACGCTATACATTATTTTTGTACAACATTATTCCTTATCGACTAAACCTTCATAACAATAGTTCAGTACGTACAAATAGACATTAGCGCCCGACCAACATAAGAACCCAAAATATACAAACCACAACGCTGCAACAATCATGACAATGGCGTAAAAGGGTGAACAGTAACTTACCGGTTTAGCAGAGTAACATCTAGAGCTTCTACTCTGGCTTGTGAAATTCGTTGCAAACTTTCCTGCATCTCATCAATCCTAGCCAGCTTAACGTTCTTTCCTTTAACCTTGGGTGCTATTGTTGCAAAAGTCACAATTGAACAAAGTCCTTGAAAAATCGTCTGCTCACGCCTTGCTCACGCTTTCTTCTCACTATAACCAGGTCCAAATTCATGATATCGGTAACCCATTTTGGGTATGAATCATTGGTTTATAAAAAAAATGCTCAAAACCAACTGATTATTTCTGCCCGATCGACGCAGAACTTTCCTGAAACACGTGTGTCAGTATGATATAGAACGCAAAGATCTAGGCATTAATGTTGCAGATATCATTTGGGTTAAGATCCGAAATGACCCTAAACTAACGCCATGCTTATCACCTCGTAATTCAGCCGCATTAACTACGGTTGTGTGAAATGCAAATCCAACCATTTCGATACGCTAGATGTACCACGTTGCACTTTTCATCTCATTTCATATGCTAGCATCTAGGACGCTTAACTCAGCATCTCTTTTTACAAGCTATTGTAACGGTCCACTAAGACCTTAAACTGGAAACTTCTCTAACACGCAATTCTAACACAAAAAACAAACAAAATTTTATCATTTGACAGATTGGTAAAAAAACTATGTAACAACTTCCATTTTTGGTGATTTTGCAGGATCACTCGTAAATGGACACAGCTTTATCCGCATCCTTAGCCTTAACAAGGCTGCATGGGAAGATGATTAGGTAGTTTAATCACATGCTGATAGAAACAGACCCTTCCCTTTATGACGCAACCATAGCAACTTTGGAAACATCCCCAGACTGGCCAGAACATCTGGCCCGAACACTTGACCTGGAGGCTGGTGATGTAACCGAGGACCCCCTCAGCGAAGTCCCTGTGGTTACGCACAAGGGTGAAAATAAAACTCTTAGGGTTAGTTCCCTTCTAGACCAACAGATGCAAAGTGACATAACCCAAGTGCTCCAAAACAATGTTGCTGTATTCGCATGGTCATATGAAGACATGCCGAGTTTAAACCTGAGATTAATACAGCACAACATAATCTTAGACCCACACATCAAACCAATTAGATAGAAGGCATAAAAGATTAAGCTGGAAATCATGCTAGCAGTGCGTGATGAAATCACTGAGCTATATTAGGTTGGCTTCATCCATGCGGTTGATTACTCAGATTGGGTATCCAACATTGTAGTTGTCTCTAAGAAAATAGGAGGCATATGCATCTGCATAAACCTCTGGGATCTGAACAAAGCTACAATTAAGGACAACTTCCCATTGCCAAGTATCGACCAACTGATCGACACAATAGCTGGTCATGTGCTCCTATCGTTTATGGATGGCTTTTCAGACTATAATAAAATTCGTATTAACCCAAAGCACCAATTGACCACAACATTCATGATGCCCTGGGGGACCTTTTGCTACACCATGATGCCTTTCGGGTTAAAAAACGCCGGAGCAATGTATCAACGAGCCATGACATACATCTTTAGTGATTACCTCTTAGGGAGATTAAATGACTACATAGATGACATAGCTGTCAAATCTATAAAGTTAGAAGATCATTCGGAAGACCTGGAGTTAGTCCTTAAATGATGTCTCCAACATGACTTATGGCTTAACCCAAAAAAATGTGTATTCGGAGTCAAAATCAGATGCATGTTGGGGTTTGTGGTATCAGAGACTGGAATCCGAGTCGACCCCAATAAGGTTAAAGCCATCGTCGATTTAACACCACCAAAAAATCTCAAGGAACTACGTGGGTTACAGGGTAGGCTTCAGTTCATCAGACGGTTCATTTCAAAATTAACAGATAAATTACACCCCATGCAACATCTTCTGAAGAAGGGTGTCAATTTTGAATGGACCGATGACTGCCAGCACATATTTGACAACTTAAAAGAAGAGTTGCAATATTTACCAATGGTCTTCCTACCACAAAGGGATCAGCCTTTCTACATTTATCTAGCTAACTCAGACGTGTCTATAGTTGTGTTACTTTGCCAGAAAAGGAATGATGGGTCAGAAGCACCTATCTATTACCTCAGTCATGCTCTATTTGCGTATGAAACAAGGTATAATGAAGTGGAGCATAACTATTTGGCATTAGTTTTCACACTTAAAAAATGTAGGCATTATCTTTTCCGCAGTCAGGTCAACATAATTTGTAAAAGTAACGTTCTGCGGGCTATCTCCAACAATTTGTATGAAAGTAGTAGGATAGCTTGTTGGAAAGCTATCATAGCTGAGTTTGATTTACATTATGTTGGCCAGTCATCCACCAAAGGCCAGGCCATAGTTGACCAATTAGCAACATCGCCGGTTAACGATCAACCTACAATAGAGACTAGATGAACATGTACATAGTTTAAGCCCTGTATCAAAAGGCCTTGAAGCGATGTTATATTTTGACGGAGCTTCAACAACTAAAGGTGGCAGTGTCGCCACCATTATTATTCTTTCTCCTGAGGATGTGCATCCATCGGCTTACCGCCTAACCTTCCCTTGTATGAACAATGTGGCAAAGTATGAGGGGCTCCTCAGAGGATTGTTGATGGCTAGAGAACTCGACATTCAACACCTGGCAATCTAAGGTGATTTGATGTTGGTAATCAATTAAATCATAGGAGTCTACACCTGCAAGGTTATGCACCTACAACCCTACTACGATATGCCTAAAGATCTCCTGAAGAAATTCATGACAACCGATGCTCAACACGTGTCATGCAACGAAAATGCTGTTGTCGATGCACTGGTAACACTGGCACTAAATGTGCCACCACGTTTGTTTGCCACTTAGCCCGCTTTAATGATAGAATGTACAGAGCCTGTCATTCAAGTGGTGCAAATTTCCTCATTAAACACGAAATGAACATCATAATGGTATGACAGCATTAAAACTTACCTTCTACATGGCAAACCACCGCACAAGCTAACACATGCGCAAAAAGATGCAGTGCACAAACATACTAGGCAATATGTCATCCTTGGAGATAGTACTCTTTGTAGACGCTCCTTCGATGGGGTATTTCTTACCTATGTTAACAATGACGAAGCATAGCGAATAGTTAATGAAGTCCACGAAGGGCTGTGCAGAGGACATGTAGCCCCACGAGCAATGACTGCTAAAATTAGACGCTTAGGGTACTATTGGCCGTACATGGAAAAAGACTACCTTGCTAAGGTTAAGACGTGTGACACGTGCCAGTGTTACATAAATCTAATACACGTGTCCCCAACTGAGCTATACACTACCCAAATCACTTGGCCATTCCAACGATGGGGACTGGACATCATAGGCCCCATCTCGCCTAAATCTTCTGTAGGTCACAGCTTCATTATCACCGCCACTGAGTATTTTACAAAATGGGTTGAGGCTATCCCCCTACGAAAGATTACATCTCGCCAGGTTTTCCATTTCATCTTAGATAATATTGTAACTAAATTTGGACTCCCTATAACTATTGTGACTGACAACAGACCATAATTTAGTAGCACAAAAACCAAATATTTTTGCAATAACCTTGGTATTAGGCAATCTTTTTCTTCACCTTATTACCCACAAGCAAATGGTCAAGCAGAGGCAACAAACAAGGTGATCATCAATTTACTCAAGAAAATGCTTGACAGTAATAAGAAGTGGTGGCATGAAAAAATCCTCTATGTACTATGGGCATATCATACGACATGCAGAACAGCCACAGACAGGATGCCCTACAGCTTGGTTTACGGATCTGAAGCAGTGTTGCCCCTGGAATTATAGGTTCCCTCATTATAGATGATCCTATAGTTATAAATGAGGCTTAGCACAATGAGTCTAGAATCATGGATTTAGACTCAGTGGAGGAGAAACACATCCAGACGCTTGACACCATCGAGAGATATTAGGACAAACAGAGACAGAAGCATCGACACAACCTACACTGATGACCAATCGAGAAAGGAGATTTAGTTCTCAAGTCCATTCGTGAACCAGTAGGCAAGTTCTCTGCAAACTGGGAAGGCCCTTTCCTGGTCATCGGCGCATACGGCAACGAAGCATTTAAGTTAGCAGACACCGACGGCAACAAACTATCAAATCTGGTGAATCATCTGTACCTAAAGCGGTATTACATCTGAACATCGACTTAGCTCAAAATCAGGTAACAAACGTCTGCTA